>PVHP010013669.1:0-40545 GCA_004024765.1 Zapus hudsonius
CCCCATAAGCCTGCCCCCAACAACACAGCTTCATCGAGGTTGTAAAACCCAAACTGCCATCAGCTGAGGATCGATCTATCAGAACACATTCAATTGTTTGTGGGGGACACCTGGATCAAACCATGACACATGGTACTTCAGGAAGTCAGTATATTGACCTTAAAATTCAAAGGGACAAGTCTGAGGATAAGATAATTTTGAATGAGAAGAGTAAGGGGAAATATGGAAGCCATAATAACTTATACCGTGATGTTTGCATAGGGTTAGTCAAAATAGAAGGATGAGATCACATCAAGAATTTAGAAACAGAACTCCACATTAAACTCAGCTGATCATCAGACACCTGATGGCTGGCAGCAAACACAGTGGAAAACAGGTAGAATACAAGTTATTTTTAGGCAGTAGGTTAACCATGTACATTAAGAAAAATATATAATCAAGTACTATTTTTACAGACTTCCAAAATAATCTCAAGAAAAAGTATCACTACATATAAAAGAAAAAAATACAACACTTTTAGAAGGAAAATGTACAAGATTGACATCCAATAGAGCTATACTTTATAAACACAAAATACAACCTACTTTAAAATTTAAAATTTATGTATATTTTATAAAGTAATAGAAATCTTAAAAAGATCATTATGCAGAATATATTTAAGTTTATTAACTAAGAAAAAAACAAGCCAGCAGAAGAAAAAATAGGCAAGCATATAAGAGTAGACAGTTTCTAGAGAAAGAAATACAATGGTTAAAAAAAGAGAGAGAAAAGAAGATTCCTAACCTCCATAGTGATGAAGGAAATATAGTAAATCAAATATTAAATACTATTCACCACCTATTAAAATATTTAAGCTCAACATAGTGACTCATGCCTTTAATCACAGCACTTATGAGGTTGAGGTAGGAGGATCCCTTGTAGTTTGAGGCTAGACTGAGCTCCACAGTATGTTCTAGGTTAGCCTGGATTAGAGCTAAACTGTGCCTCAAAATAACAAAAACAAAAAGAAAATGAAACAGAAAGTAAAATTATATTGACATTAACCAAAAGAAATCATTAGGAGTAGCAATATTAATACAAAATAAAAATTATTGATGGGTGATATGTTTAATTACCCAACAGAAGAGATGAATTATATATTGCTAGTTTGAGTACAGATTAGTATAAGCAAGTTTCCAAATATGTGTGTCCTTTGAGTCAAGGACTTTACCTCTTTCTCAGGAATCCATGGTAGGAGTAAACGACACACACATACAAGCTTCTTTATTTCAGCACCGTTGATAATTGACAAAGGAAGAATACAGGCCTGCCGTTTTGGTTCCACATCCACTGGAACCCCCCCTCCCCCGCATGAGTCATGTCACCTACTTGCATAGACATAGAGGATCTGGCCAGTGGACTTTGAGCAATAGAGAACTCAAACCCTTAAAGTAGGAATCATGACATACCTAAAAGTTAAAATCTGAATACTACTGTGTGTGTGGCTTCGTTGGCCAGAAGCAGCACCATTTTAGAATGCAGACAGAGGAAATATCTGTAACTAAGGGAAGGTTGACATTTAACAGTTAGTGTGACAAATCCTATGAAATGTCACACTCAATCTGAGAACAAGTTAGGTGAGGGCATATCTGCTTTCTATTTGTGTGTTTTGTGTGTGTGTGTGTGTGTGTGTGTGTGTGTGTAGCAAAGCAAATGAGATATACTGAACAATGAATTAATTGAGATATCTGCTGAGTAGCATTTTGTCAATTCCAAATTATTACACATATTCCAGGGGGGTTTGGTCTTTGAATATAAATAAGAAGCCAGGTTTCTTTCCTAGGGAGAGCAGAGTCTGGAAAGCCTTTCTCAGCTCCCAAAAGCATTTTCGTCCAGTATGTTGGATATGATTAAGGCATGTTCATCACTTCCCCCTCTCCCAAATACATTTTTAATTACCTACATAATATAACAAGGTCAATTTAAGTCCCTAATTTTCATGAAGTAGCCTTGAGATTTGTGTCAGAGGTGCAAGGTATGAGCTTCAATTTCAGGAGCTTGGAGCCTGTTCACTGTTCCCCATGGCTAACTGAAGGGAAGTGTCCCAAATCAGATTAATTAATATGGCCCTGGGAGAGATCCAGCATGGTTAATGATCCTATCCCTTGAAGGAAAAAAGGAGGGAGGGGGAATCTAAGGAAACAAGTTTCTGAAGTAAATGAATAAGGGAAAATCAGGCTCCCTTTTTCTTCCTTGTGCTACGGAAGCAAGTGGACTCTGGAGACATTCCTTCTCTCACATTTCATTACATATTTGGGGGAATTGAGGCATTTTCATTTTTGATTGCCTGCTCTTTCCAGAAGTAACCTAAAAAAAAAACAGCATCCTCAGTCCTAGTTAATAATCCCAGGGAACCATGGGAATTACATGCCCTAAAATAGAACAGAGCTCTTAAAAGTGATCATCAAAATTAGAATATCTCTGCTTGTTTCTTGTGGAGAAATGGGAAGGACACTTACTGGAAGTATGATGAGCCTCAGAGCTTTACTGCTGAAAAATGGGCCAGTGGATCCTGATCCCAGTAGAGAAGAAAGTGCTGCAGCCATTGGTTTTGGGACTCCTCTGTACCCATATGAGGAACCTGGCTCTTTCTCTATTTGCTCCATCTAATAACATAGGTCCTTGCCTACCTCTGACAGTTAGGATGAAGACAACCCAGAGCTCTTGGTATAATGTTGCAGTCTCTATCCTCCCCGTTCCCAGGAAAGGTAATAAGTACTGTCTTTGAGGCCCCAATGAAGATACCTTTAATTTGCATTTCCCTGATGCTTAAAGATGCTGAGCATAAAGGCCATTTCTGTTTGCTCCTTTGTGACTTCTCCGTTGAGATCAGTGCCCCATTTTGTTAGAGGGCTGTTTGAGTTTATGCTATTACTTTTTTTGAGTTCTCTATAGGTTCTGGAGTTTAGGCCTCTGTCTGAGTTATAGCTGGTAAAAATCATCTCCCAGTTTGATGGGGGTGTATTGGTTTTGAGTATGGTATTTTTGTCTTACAGAAGCTTTTGAGCCTGATCAGGTCCCATTGATTAAGTGAATGATGCACTTCCTGGGCTGCTGGAGATTAATTCAGGAAGTTTTTTCCTACTCCTAACTCATATAGGGTTCCTCCTATTTTTCCTTCCAGAGTGTTCATGGTTGCTTGGTTTATATTGAGGTCTCTGATCCATTTGGAGTTAATTTTAGTGCATGGTGAAAGGAGTGGGTCTTTTTTCATTTTTTTACATGTGTTTATCCAATTTGTCCAGCACCATTTGTTGGAGATGTTATCTTTAGCCCAGTGTAAATTGTTGGCACCCTTGTCAAAGACCAAGTAACTGAACTTTCTTGTATTAAAAGCTGGGTCTTCAATTCTATTCCACTGGTCTGTCTATCTGTCTTTTCTGTCTTTTTTTTTGCCAATACCTTGCTGTTTTAGTTACTATAGCTTTGTTGTATGTTTTAAAGTCAGGCATGGTGATACCTGCTGAGTAAGTTTTTTTACTTAGAATAGTTTTAGCTATCTGAGGTCTTTCACCCTTCCAAATAAATTTTGAGATTATTTTTTCTATGTCTGTGAAGAAAGAGGTTGGGATTTTTATTGGCATTGCATTGAATCTGTAGATTGCTTTTGGCAGGATTGCCGTTTTTACTGTATTGATTCTCATTATTCTATCCATGAGCATGGAATATCTTTCCATCTTATCACATCCTCCTCTATTTCCTTCTTGAGTTTTTCAATATTTTCCTTATATAAGTCTTTCACAACCTTGGTTAGTGATATCCCAAGGTATTTGATTTTCTTTGAGGTTATAGAAAACGGGACAGTTTCTCTGATGTCATTTTCTGAATGTTTGTCTTCTGCATATAGAAAGGCTACTGATTTTCGTGTGTTAATATTGTATCCTGCCACTCTGCTGAAGGCATTAATCACCTTCAAGAGTTTACTGATACTATTCTTTGGTCTGATATATATAGGATCATGTCATCTGCAAAGAGGATAGTTTAATTTCTTCCTTTCTGATTTGTATCCCTTTTATGATTTTATCCTGTCTTATTGCTTGGGCTAGAACTTCAAGTACTATGTTAAAGAGCAGTGGTGAGAATGGACACAATGAGATACTACCTTACTCCAGTCAGAATGGCAATTATAAAGAAAACCAACAACGATAGTTGCTGGCAAGGATGCGGGGAAAAAGGAACCCTCATTCACTGCTGGTGGGACTGCAAGCTAGTTAAACCACTTTGGAAAATACTGTGGAGATACCTGAACAGAATGGACATAAAACTAACAGTGGAGCCAGCTATCCCTCTACTAGGCATCTACCCACAAGATGTCATATCTCAGCATAGAGACATTTGTGCAACTATGTTTATTGCAGCTCAATTCACAATAGCCAAGAAATTGAATCAACCAAAATGCCCATCCATGGAGGAATGGATAACAAAACTATGGTATATTTACACAATGGAATTTTACTCAGCTAAAAGGAAAAATGACATATCAAATTTAGAGAAAAATGGTCTGACTTGAGGCAGATCTTACTAAGTGAACTCTCAAAAGAATATAGTTAAATGCTGCATATTCTCCCTCATAACCAGGTTGACTGTAAACTCTACACAGACCAGTTGGGAAAAGCGAGAGTTTGTGAAAGAGGAGTAAGGAATGGGGCGGGGGATGACTTAAGCAGGGTATGAGCACTACAAGAGAGGTTTCAGGGGCCTCTGAAAGGCTGGCTGTTACACAGGACTAGAGTGAAACCTTAGTGCATAGCTTACTGTCCCACATACAAGGAAGCCAAGCAGCTGAGTACTGGCTGATGAGTTGGAGTCCACATGATAAGGGGAGATCTGGATATCGGTGGTGGGTCTTCTAGTGATGACTCAATTCTGAGAGCTCCCAGGAGCCTACACCTTGTCCCTCCCAGGGTGTCTTTGACAGATCCTCTAAAAACCTGATTCCTTGTGACCAGCTTCCTCTGTAGAAATCCTCAGGCCCCCACTATCATTCAATAGTCCTCTCTCCAATTCTTTCTCCTCCAGTCTCTGATGTCTGCTTTACCTCAGGAAAATTCCAGTCAGTTTTCTTGAGAACCACTTTATCTAGTTTCTTGTTTCCATGCCTCAATACTATTTTCTTCCATATCTTCTGCAAGACATCTTGAAGGCAAATGAAACCCAGAGCACATCACCAAACATCAGAATTCTATGCTCTGTTCTCCAGGAGGCAGACAAGTTCCATCTTCATTCAGTTCATTAAGGGCATCAGAAAAGAAATGTGTGTGTGTGTGTGTGTGTGTGTGTGTGTGTGTGTGTGTGTGTGTGTGTGCCTGCTCATATTTATGAATATGGACATGCACATGGAAGTCAGGACAGCTTCAGCTATTGGTCCCTACCTTCCACTTTGTTTGAAGCAAGGTCTCTTGGTCATATTTGCATTTTCCATCAGCATCCATCTGAGCCAGTTTTCCTACCTCTGCCTCCCTTCTTGTCATCAGTGAACTGGGATTACAGATATTGGCATTAAAGTATTGGAGTTCTAAGGATCTGAAATCAGGTACTCATGTCTGCATGGCAAGCACTTTATCCACTGATTGATCTCTACTGCCCAGGAATGTATTTTGATTGAAATGATTTACTGACCATTGTGCTATGGAGTGAGCAGTGAGTTACACATCCAAGAGCCAGACACCAAGGGCAATGTCTTAGTCTCGATGGTGTCATCTATAAGCAGAGATTTATTTGATTGATAGTTCTTTAGGCCTGTAAGTCCAAGGTAGTGAGACTGTATCTGTTAAGGACCTTCTTGCTGCACTATCCTGTAAAGAAAGGAAGAAGGGAAAGACAGAGTGTGCAGCCATGTGACCCCTTCACCTCTTAAGAGTGCTCACTACTCAACACTGTTGTGGTAGGGATTAAATTTCCAAAATATGAGCTCTGGAAGGTGCATTCAAACCATAATAGGCAGGATGGTGTGAAGAAAATTAGGAGAAGCAGTTGGGGAATAAAAGCCAGTGAATTAAACTGACACATTCCAAACTGGAAGTGAGACCATTTAGAAAGGGGTTGATGCTGCTAGAGATTGTGTGAGTAGATGGGCCTGGAGATGTGTTTACAGGCACTGGCTTACAAGCTTGGATACAGTGGATATTGCTCTAATACCACACAGTATAGTTTCTGACAGCACACCCCATAAAACAAGCTCCATCCAGGGGCAAGACATATCTCAGGTTCAGTTAAGTTGAATCCAAGAGACCCTGTGTGGCACTTGCATCTCAGTAAGGAGTGTGATGGTTGGGTTTTGTTATCAACTTGATCTTTTTATTTATCTTAGGTGGGACTCTGAGGATATTTTCAGGAAGGCAGCCCTCTCAGTAGGGGGCAGGATGTAAAGTAGCTCAGAGAAGCTGGAAATAAATAATAAATAAAAAGCTGGTAGGGCAGTGCAGGAAGGAAATTCCAGAGACTCAGGAAGTCAACAAGTCTGGTATAGGGTTGCAAGATGCCACTCTAAGGCTTAAGGGGGGAATCTTCTCCCTTCCCCCTGCCTGATTGCTGTTGTGTTTGAGGTACTGGTGGAGGGTTTCTCTCTGCATAGACCTGTGAAGGGGGGAGGGCAATCACTTTCACCATTCTGGAACTTCCCCTGAATCTGTAGCTTCGATAAGTACTTTGCTCCCATAACTGTGCCTGGTTTGGAGATTCATCCCAGTGATACATGGCTGACCATGACAGGGAGGCTAACTGGGAAACAGGCAGTAGACACTCCACCATAGTAGATATGATAAGAGCCATGTAAATAATGTCCTCATTGTCTTTTTGGTGCTTGGGGGACCACAAAAAAGCTGCGAAGGTAGATTCAATGTGGTGCTGCCAACCGTGACAATCCAAAAATGGATGTCATGAAGGACAAACTCTGTTTCCCTTCCATGGACTTGTCTGCTTGGGAAACCATCAGTGGTCAGTACAATGGAAGCCAAACCCATTCTATTTCATTACTTCCCCCTGCTCTACATACAACCCCACAGCATAATAGAGTGACAGGCAGCCTATACCTTCTTCTCTTTTGAGGTTTGGAGCAGTTCCTTCAATCCAGGTTCAGCATCCTTGGTCCCATGGAATTAGTCTCTCCTTCCATTTTTTTCCTTTGATTGCCTTCTTTTGGGGTTGTCTCATCTCATCCTATCAAGAATTGTTTTTCATTTCTTGAAAGCATTTGTATGTTAATGAAAAAATCTGTAAATGATGATAGCTTTATTTTCTGTTTTGTCTTAACAGATCTTAACTTATCTTGTTTGGGCTTGAAGAGAGAAAAGCATCAGCAAGGCTCTTATTGAAAAAAGTAATCATCCTTGTGCTGGTGACAAGAACCTCACTGCAAGAAATAATTAGCCCAGCTGCAGCCATTGTTCAGATCACAGCAGAGGCAGCAACACCCCTTCTCCCAACTCTTGTTTTCTTTCTCTGCCCTTTGATCAACTCTCCACGAGGCTGCTATCATTTATAAACGTCTAGATAGACTAAGACTTTCATGGGAGTAACCCCTTCTCCATCTAATGCAGTGAAGGAGACCACCCCTGATGTCAGAAGACAGAGGCCAGAGTTTCAGTCTGGACAATGCTGTTTTTGGGGATGCTGTTTGACCATTCAAATATCCCTGACATCATCATTTTGCCTGGGATTGCTACCTCAGGCAGGCATTCTTTCAGGCATTCCCTCTTCACCAGTCATATAGAGACATTTTAAGTTGATACCCAGTTTTTTTTCTGCCTGTGATGAATCACTCCAGGCTCAACAGAAAGTGAGAATGACAACTGTCATGATTTGATCTAGGTGTCCCCCACAAACAAATGAATGTGTTCTGGGTAATCGATCCTCAGCTGATGGCAGTTTGGATTTTACAACCTCGATGGAGCTGTGTTGTTGGGGTTTATGGGGATTATAGTCCAGCTTTCCTTTGCCAGTGTTTGGCACACCTTCCTGCCGCTATTTCCAGTGCTGTGGCAGAGGTGATGTCCACCCCTCTGCTCATGCCATCATTTTCCCTGCCAGGATGGAGTCCCCCTCAAGTTCGTAAGCCAAATAAACCCAATCCTCCACAAGCCAATTTTGTTTGCGTTCTTTCTGTGCAGCAACTAGAAAGCTGACCACAACAGTTTTGGTACCAGGAGTAGGGTCATCTGTTGCTGCTGGAACCCTGATTCTGTGGCTTTGGACCTTTTGGACCCTTTGCAGGAAAAATATGGAAGGATTTGAAACCTTGTCCTAAGAGATTCCTCGCAGTGCTGTGAGCATAACTTCATGGAAGAACTATGGACTGTGAGGTTTGGCTTATTAGGGTGAGAAAGTACTTTGTCAGGACTGTGTCAGAAGCAGTTTGCATGAGAGGCTTGCTGCGTTCTGCCTGCCTGTGTCCTGAGAACCTGTGCAGGGTTGCTTTATGTAAAGATGGACTAGTGTGAGCAGATGGAGATGGCACAGAAAGAAAGATCTTTGGGTCAAAACTGCTGCCTGTTCACCTGCAATTGTTTGAGAGATTACAACCACTGAGATTCAGCCAGCTGTTCTGCACTGGCACAACAGGAAGAATGCAGATTCTTTGAAGTAAGGGACCTGAATGCTCTGTTCCCTCCTGGATTAAGAAGTTGGTAGCCCACCTGGTTCTGTGAAGTATAACAAATGCAAGAAGAGAGGGTCATTGGATTTGCAACACAGTTTTGTTTTTGAAAAATGGCCACCGGTGTGAAGCAGATGTGCTAGGTTGCCTGCATGTAGCCCGATGAAGCCATGAGGATAAACTGTGGGTTGCAATGGAGACCCAAAGAATTCCAGGACTATGGATGGGTGCCAAGGTGAGCTTCTGACCAGATGAAATTTTCCTGGACTGTGAGTAGCAGAGCTGGAGGGGCAGAATTGAATCTCCAAGAAACTTGTTGTTGGTTGGAATCATTGAACTTGGAGTTAGAGGTTGATGGTGCCCTGCTTGTTTTAAATCTTTTATTGGTTCAATCTGTTTTTGCTGCACCTCATGTTTTGCAGTGTGAAAGTTCTGTGCCATTACAGGTTTATTTTTGGTATTAGGGCTCAATTGAAAGCTGTGGGGACTTAAGAGATGAGCTGAACACATTGAATTTACATCATGTATGATTATTAGTTTGTGGGGGCTGGGGTGGACTGTCATGGTTTCATCCAGGTGTCCCCACAAACAAATGAATGTGTTCTGGGTATTCGATTCTCAGCTGATGGCAGTTTGGATTTTACAACCTTCATGGAGCTGTGTTGTTGTGGGTGGGCTTATGGGGATTATAAACCAGCTTCCCCTTGCCAGTGTTTGGCACACCTTCCTACCACTATTTCCAGTACTGTGGCAGAGGTGATGTCCAGCCCTCTGCTCATGCCATGGTTTTCCCTGCCAGGATGGAGTCTCCCCTTCAAAAAATAGGACTCACATATTTGGAATATCTTTGGATGAAGAGGTAGTCTCTCCTGTTTGCTTTATTTGAGGCCCAACCCAGCACCTGGTGAAACTTTATGCTCATTAAATATATTTTGATGAATTCATGAAAGTATGTTTTCTGTGTTCTCCTAGACTTGGTTGGATTTCTCCTTCTCCAAGGATGCAATTTTGGACCTTTTGCTTTCTCTACTGGCAGTACTGGACAATACCCTTGTGTGGTGGTTTGAATGTAAAATGTCTTCTGTAACTTTGTGTGTTTGAATGTTTGACCCCAGTTGGTGGTGTTGTTTGGGAGGTTTGTGAAATTCTTGGGAGGTGCAGCCTTGCTGGAGAAAGTATGTCACTGAGGGTGGAGCTTGGGATATTACAGCCCAGCCCCTCTTCCTTCATTCAGCTTGCTCTAGTTACTTCCTCTTGATGATGTGAAGATGTGGTGCCTGGCTGCCTGCTCCTGCTGTGATAAAGTTCTGAGCCTCTTCCTTCCAAGGTCTGCTTCTGATTAGATGTTTTGTCCCAGTCATGGGAAAGTAACTGCTGTAACTGTGAATACAGTGCTGACAGAACCCATCAGAAAAGGTGTTTGTTAAGCTCAAAGTCTCCCTCTAAGCTGGCAGCTCTGTGCATTTTCAGAGACTTGAGCAATTGCCCGTGTTAGTGACAGGTTAGAGGATATTTGATTTTACAACTCTATTAAAGATGGAGAGCTTATGTTAAGAGAGGGGCCCTTTGCAAAGCACAGCAGATCAGTAAACAGAGAATCTACTTAGCTGCACACCTTTTAGTGATGTCTCACATACAGAAAGGCTAAGAGTGCCTTCCCTTGGGTTATGAGGTAAGAATCCAATCATCTAATGCAACTTTGACATTCCTTTCTTGGATGTCACCTGGGCCTAGAGACAGCACAGTTCTTATCCAGCCTGGCACTGAGGACACCTGATGTGCTAGCACTTAGAAGGAAATGTGATTTGTTTTCTCCAGTTCAGTGGCTTTGAAAATTTCAGCACTCATATGAATCATAAAATAATTCCTAGACAGTAGGAGGCAAACAGTTTGCCCTAGAAGTTAGGAAAGTCATCCCACAAAGAATCAACCCAAGTTTCCACAAAAGACTCCAATTTATATTTGCTGGGAGGCACTGCAGTTAAAACTGTGTGCATTCTCTCATTCCCTTGAGGGTTCCTATTGAAATTGGGCTGTGTAGTAGCCATGTGATCTTCATCAAGGGACATTCTTCCTCTGATCATTGATTTCCTTATCTGTCAAGAATGAGTAATACTGAATTCTACTTCAGGGTGGTATTTTGAAGATTTCATGAGCTTCTCTATAAAATTTATCCTTGGCACCTAGTGGGCTTAATAAAAGGTGGTGGTGATGATAATGATGAGGATGATGGTGGTGAAGATGACGAGGTTGACAGGCTTTCAGCTGTCCCTGTGCTTGACATCAGTGACACACCTGAGTCAGCATTATCTCTTAGACAAAATATGACCTCTTCAAAATTTGTAAATGATGCTCCAACACTTCTAGCTACTGTTTCCAAAACCTTTTTGAACATTTATAGAATAAAATTCAACTGACATTTATTTATTTTTATTTTATATTTATTATTATTATTTTATATATATTTATTTTAACATTTTATAATATTTTAATACTGACATGTATTTATTTCCACAAGGTCACTTCAACCTTTTTTAAAAATTTTCTTTTTATATGTGAACAACTGATTCTCAGAGAGGTCAAGGACATGCACAATATGGATGAGGTCATAGTTGGAGTGAGTCTCATCTCAGGCATCTTGACCTGAGACCTCCTGCTTAGGCAATATACTGATCTTTGTTTATAAAGCATAGGAAAGCTTGGATAATGATTCTCACCAAAGTACTATCCATTGAAGATGTTATCTTCATTACTAAAATATTAGACACTCGGGATATAGAAATAAATTATTCCCTGTCTTTGGACAATTATCAAAGTTTGGAAGGTGTAAGAAAGATTAACTTCCAAGCCACTCAAGTGAGAGTCATAGGTGATGGCATCTGGGAGGGTCTGAGTAGAAATCTATGAGGGTCAGTTTGTTAAAGCTACACACTGACTCCTAAAGGGTGCATAATGAGCACTGTGACCATGGGGCTAGGTGACTCTGCTATGATTGTTCCCTGGGTCTCAGATGTCCTAGAGGCTTAACCATCATGGGCCAGGTGAGGAATCTGCTGAGCGTTCTCAGGAAATTTTCTTGTCACAGTGACAAACACCTGGAACAAACAGCTTAGAAAAGGAAAGGCTTATTTTTATTCACGGTTTCCAAGAGATTGTAGTCCATCATGGTGGGGCAGTATGGCATAGGAGCAGCTGTGTCCATGGCCATGAACTTGATGATTTTGTCTCTGGGTCTTGATACTCAGTGAGGTTCACACATGTCTATTGGGAATTTAGCCATTTTGAGCCAAGGAGTCCAAAGGTGAAGAGTCTGGTGAACATGTTCAAGGAGCTGAAGGCAACATTCAGAGAGATACCCTGGCTAATGGAGTGAATTTTCCCACCATACTGGAGACACACACACACACACACTCACACACACACTTCCATGCAGTCATATAACCCAGGCTAATCTTCCTTTGTCCCTTGTGAATGACTTGCTATTATGACTGAGTTTCTTCATTACTCCCCTAGACCTCCTCTTTCCTTGGCATTTTCCATTGCACAACTCTGTTTGTGACCTTGAATCACAGCTGTCTCTGCTCCAGGCTTATTGTTATTGCTCTTTCTACCCTGCGGTAGCTGTTCTTCCCTCCATGTCAGAGATCCCTGTGGGGAATCCACCTGTTTCAGGTGCTAAAGCCTCTTAAGTCCTAACTTTGGCATCAGGGCTTCACCAATCCATCTCCTGGTGGTTTCAGCTTATTTGTTATTTCTTGCAAACTAGATGGTCACAGCATGGTCTCAACTATACTCTCCACCCCCTGCTTGCAAAAGCTAGAGATGCATTTTAGTTTAAGGAATGAGCTCAACAGATCTCTAATTCTGTTCCAGATGAAATTTCAGACCCATTTCTCTTTTTGACTCTTGGTGATATTGGGGCTCTGATCTGTATTAAGCTGCTTTTGACTATGAACAATTACTTTCTGTATACACCGAGAGACAGCTTCAAAGAAATTTGAGGATTAGGGGGCAGAAAGGGCAAGTCTCAATAGACTGGGAAAAGAAATGGCACTGTTTCAGTTTCAGTTTCAGGGAAATTACTTACTCGCTGTGAGAACTTGGTCAAATTAATTTGTGTCCTTAAGCCTTTACTTACTAAATGAGGACATCACCTTTTTGATGGAGGATTACAAGTGATGATGTGTGAAGTGCACCTGGCAAATGCTTAAAGAAAGTCACATCTCTTTCCTTCCTAACCCATACAATAATACTTTGTATATTTGGATAGAAATGTCACATAATGGATATATCATGCACTACATGGCATCATTTATCAAACCCAAGGGAACAACGAACAAGGATTTTACATAGGCCGCTAGCATTTGGTTCTACCAACACAGACAGTTTACTAGCACTCAAGTTAGTGCACCCACCTGTCTTTTGACAAGGGCCCTGGGAGCTGTTTCTGGGATGATGACAGGATCTTACAATGGTGTATGAAAAATACTGGACACATAGGAGATATTCAATGAATATTAATTCCTTTTTCTTTTATTCAGAGCTGGCAGGGAATGGGGCCAGCTAGGTCTGTAGGTGTAAACGAACCTGGAAGTCATCAAAGTGCATTGTGCCTCTGGATATACTGTTGTGCGGATTTGGATAGAAATGCCACAGAATGGATACATCCTGAGCTGTGTCATATAGCTGCGGTATAAAGCCAGCTCCAGCAGATGTCTCTCTGATACAACCATCCTCTGTCCAACACTCAGGCCCCCAGGATCGCCTTACACATTCAGGGAGCAGCAATGCAGGCTGTGACATTTGGGCACATTGTCTGCCTTAATATTTACTGTTGCTGAGCTGGGCTTGACAATAAGGAGTCCTGGAGTTTAAGTTATATTCAAGGACAGTGAAAAAAGAAAGGAAAAAGACTTTTTTTTTTCAGGAACAAAGAGAAAATTCATATCTCAGGAACAGAAGATGACTATAAGGGAATGTTTTTATATAAAAGAAGAAGATGTACTTAATCTGGCTCAGGGCCTGGGAGCTTAGAAAAAACTCAAATTGACAGTTATTGGACATAGACTCTCTTCTCTCCTAGTCACCTATGTTGTTAATAGTCTTTTCGGCTTTTTATGTCACTGGACAGCCATGGTACCTGTTTCAATTCCTTTTCTTGGCTTCTTTCAAAAGAAATAAACACTGATAGGCTTAAATACTTCCCTTCTTTAAAATGATAAGTCCTTCACATGGGTTTAGAAGTTGGATAAATTGAAGATAATAACATGATAAATTTAATAACTCTATATACAAAGGCACATAAACACACACACACACACACACACACACACACACACACACACACGAGTATCAGTTACATTGCTGTGACAAAATACCTGACCAGAAGCAGCTTATGGAATGGAAGGGTTTATTTTTGGCTTACAGTTTTGAGGGGAAGCCCATCATGGTAGGGAAAATATGGCAGGAACAGACAGCCAGTGTCATACTTTCACATCAGCAAGGAGAAAAGCACAGGAGTACCAAGCAGGGCTGGAGTCTAAGACCTCAAGGCCTACTCCCAAGAACAGACTTTTCCTCCAGCAAGGCTCTGCTTCCTAAATGCTTCCCAAACAGTACCATCAACTCAGGAATTACAAGTCTGTGGGAAGACATTTCACATCCAAACCATCACACGTACCTTGGGGATTTTTGTTCCTACACATGCTAGGTTTTCTTTTTTTTTTTTTTTAAAGGTGTGCATCATCACGCCCAGCTACCTTCTTGACTTTTTAAAAAATATTTAATATTAATATATTTAATATTAATATTCTTGACATTTTAAAAAATATTAATTAAGCCTCACATTGTGATCCCCAGCTGATGCAGTATCTAAGAGGTACTGAAGGAGGTGTGTCACTGGGGGCTAGTCTTGAGATTTCATACTCCATACCTCCTTGCCAGGGCTGGCTAGTCTACTTGTGCTACTTCCTTTTAGCTGCTGTGACAAGAGGTGACACTCATCTCTGTGTTCCTGCCATCCCCTCCCTGCAATCGTGAAACTCCCTTCAAGGCTTTAAGCCAGAGAAGTAAAGCCTTTCCTTTCATAAGCTGTTTCCAGTTGGTGTCTTGTCCCAGCAATGAGAAAACAACTGCTCCATGTTTCTTTCTCCCAAGTCTTCATATATAGAGTATTTGTACTTTTTGCTAGACATGAGGAGTACCAACCTGTGGAGAATCTGAATCTTGTTTTTCCTGATGAGTGTTGTTGCTTTTGTGTCTGTAAACAAATATTTTGAATGAATGTGAACTGCAAAGTCTATGTCTTGTACAATCAGTATAATCTCCCTTTAGGATAGCCTGTACCTAAGCCCCACGAGTCTCTCAGGAGGAAGTCAGGGGTCCTCTATTGGATTCTTTCTCTTAGTTGTTATCATTGTCTTCATTTGATCACTTAACTTCTTTGACCCTCACACCAAAATAATAATATTTCATTTGGACAGCTCTAACCCCAAAACTTCTCTTCCTTTGTATACTTGCTTGGATTCAAGCTAAAACCCATAAAAAGGATAAGTCACTTCCCGTCACTCTCTTCCTCTAGGTGTGGTTTCTAGGTACCTTGTAAATGATACACGTCACTGAGTTACTTTCTGTAAGAAAATCAGTCCAATATGGTCTTTACCATCAGCAGATCTCAACCTATTCTTCCAGGATGACTATTTTTCCCCATTAACCTTTGAATGAGGAGACATCTGTCTAGACTTGGCATTTGCTAAATTGGTATATTGTGTACATGATATTCTTATGCCTTCCTTAATTCCCTCTTAAGATCCTGAAGTTTCTACTTCTTGTATCTAATTAAGGGATAAATAAAGCTCTTGGCTCAATTTTAATGACCACAAGCCATTGATCTAAGGACTCCTATCTGAATGAAAGTCAGGTTTAGTCCATCTTTGCATGTCAGTTACTGTTCACATACTATAGTTATACAAACCCTGATATTTTACGAAACATTTTATGTGTTTTTTCCTCTTCATAATAGTTTCCCCATTTATAAGAACTACAATTCAACATTGGTTTAAAATGTACTAGGACTGAAAAGATTGTTCAGTGGTTAAGGCACTTGCCTGCACAGCCTAAGGACCCAAGTTCTATTCCCCAATACCTATGTACAGCCAGATGCACAAAGTGGCGCATGAATCTGGAGTTTGTTTGCAGTGATTAACGGCCATGATGTGCCCATTCTCTATCTGCCTTTTCCTTCTCTCAAATAAAATAAAATGTTTTATAAATAAAATGTACTGCTATATTGTATTACAAAATTTTGATTCGTTAGAGATGCAGGTAAAGATGAAATGGTAGTTTTAGAAATATTTCCCAGGCAGCCAGGTAATACCAACAATTTTGCTGAATAATCAAACTCCTCATACAAGAACTACAGATGACTCCTATTACAATCTTCATGCATTCCTTGAAGTAGTTTTACCTCATCTTACTTTAAAAGATGAAATACATAATATGTAATCTAACGGTATACTTCAAAATCCATACCCATATCCTAATTCATTTTCTGTTGGTAGCACAATACCACAGAGTGGGTAAGTTCTCATTTTGTAAGTTTATTTTGGTTCACAGTGCTCTGTTATAAAGTCGAGGGACTTTATCTGCTGTTGGCCTCCTTGCTAGCAGTCTCAAAGTAGTGCAAGATACCACATGACAGAGTGTTATGGTGGACACACTCTCAAATAATTGATTATCCTGTTAATCCATTACTCATGTGAATGTATTAAAGCATTCATTAGGGCAGAGCTCTATTAATCTCTCAAAGATCCTACATGGTCTCACCTCTAAAACTTCATAATGGTACTAAATTTTAACCTCAACATAAGAGGGCAAAACCATATTCAAACCAAAGCAACCCCTGATTCAAATGTAAAACTTCGTTTTTAAAAAATGTTTTAAATATAATTTTATTTATTTATCTTCACAGAGAGGGGAGAGAGAGAGAGAGAGAGAGAGAGAGAGAGAGAGAGAGAGAGAGAGAGAGAGAGAGAGAGAGAATGGCCATACCTATAGAGCCCCTTGCCACTGTAAATAAACTGCAGAAGTATGTGGCACGTTGTGCATCCAGCTTTACATTGGTAATGAGGAACCAGGGTGTCAGGTTTTGCAAGCAAGTACTTTTAAATACTGACTGAGCCATCTCTTCAGTCCATGAATGTAAAAGTCCTAAGCAGACATTAACAGATTGCATTGCTCATGCCGAGAGAGCAGTGGATGATGGCTGACATATGAATTTCATTAGCACCTCAGGGCAAAGGAGACATTCTAAGTACATCCAGTATGTTTTTAAATTATCCCCAAACTGGCAATAAGCAGATGTATGATCTACATTCTTCTCTAGACCTAGACACACTGCTTCTAGTTCAGCTCTTACATTGACATCTTCCTGGAGTAGGCATTTTCAAAATACCCATGTGTCAAGGTGAGGAGCTCACATAATGTAAATCAGAATATAGATTTAGTCAAGAATGACTTGCTGAAATTTAAAAAAACCTGCTGAGTACTGTGATTTGTAGTAAATTTTATTTACATACTTTATTCCATTTTTTATAAACTTATGACTTGATAAAATGATCACAGTTTAATCTAAGATAATGAAAGCTAGAGCTTCAAACATCCTCAATGGTGAAGTTTGCATTTCTCTAAGTGTTTATTGCTGCTGAGGAAGACTAATTCTTGAAATTTAATATATTAATGTATTAAAATGATACTTGAGTACCTACTGTATATACCATAGATATAATATCTGATATATTAATAGAGTATATATTTATATTAGAGTAATATAATATATTAATAATATATTAACTGATATATTATCAAAGAAATCCACAAAAACCCTTGAGACCCAACTTATGTACTTATGAAACAATAGTTTGGAAGTTAATGTTTTCTCTGGATAAAATAAATTTTAAAAGACTAATGGAAGTGGGGAGGGGTCAAGAGAAGATGGTAGGAGAGGACTATGGAATTTTTAAGTAAAATATTAAATTAAAAAGAAGACCAAAGGAAGTGGGCAAGCAAAAACAGTGTTAAATGATGGGTTTAAAAATCACAAATAGGGACACTATCATGAAGAAGATAGAAAAACCTTTGAGAAAATGAAATCAGCCATATATTGACCCCTTAGGAGGATGCATGCCTAGAATGTTGTAGAAATCTAAGCTCCTGTGTCAATAGAGAAGAGGGAGGGAGTTGGAACTAGGAAGAGGGGTAACAGGAGACCAGATCGCAAAGGGTCATTTAGGATTTAAGCTTTTACAGTGAGATGAAGGATTTTGAAGAGTCTTGAACAACAGGCTTAGGTGGTGGCTTACCCTTTTAAAGGCATGCTCTTGCTCACAGGTGCAGAATAGTTTGAGGCAGGATAATGATTGGTTAAGATGCTTGTACAATAGTCAAGGGAATGTTTTGAAGGTTGAGTCATTAAATTTCCTAATTTTTGTGTAGATGTAAAAGAAAGATAAGTCAAAATGAATTCAACTGAGTCACACTGAACAATCAGATGGATGAGATGCCATGGTGTTGTGGTCAGCTAGTTGCTGTGCAGAAAGAACCCAAACAAAAGCAGCTTATGGAGGAATGGGTTTATTTGGCTTATGGACTCCAGGGGAGACTCCATCCTGGCAGGGAAAACAATGGCATGAGCAGAGGGGTGGATGTCACCTCCGCCACAGCACTGCAAACAGCAGCAGGAAGGTGTGCCAAATACTGGCAAGGGGAAGCTGGCTTATAACCCCCATAAGCCCGCCCCCAACAACACAGCTTCATCTAGGTTGTAAAACCCAAACTGTCATCAGCTGAGATTAAATCTATCAGAACACATTCAATTGTTTGTGGGGGATACCTGGATCAAACCATGACAGTCCGCCCCTGGCTCCCACAAACTAATAATCATACATGATGTAAATACAATTCATTCAGCTCGACTCTTAAGTCCCCACAGCTTTCAACTGAGCCATAATACCAAAAATAAACCCGTAATGGCACAGAACATTCACAATGCAAAACATGAGGCATAGCAAAAACAGATTGACCAATACAAGATTTAAAACAAACAGGGCACCATCAATCTCTAACTCCAAGTTCAATGATTCTAACCAATAAGTCTCTCGGAGATTCAAATCCACCCCTCCAGCTCAGCTACTCACAGGCGGGAAAATTTCATCCAGTGCTGGCAGCTCGCCTTGGCACCCACACATAGTCCTGGAATTCTTTGGGTCTCCATTGCAACCCACAGTTCATCCTCATGGCTCCATCTGGCTCCATGCAGGCAACCTAGCACACCTGCTTCACACGCCGATGGCCATTTTTCAAAAACAAAACTGTGTTGCAAATCCAATGACCCTCTCTTCTTACATTTGCCATATTCCACAGAACCAGGTGGGCTACCAACTTGTTAATCCAGGGGGGAACAAAGCATTCAGGCCCTTTACTTCAAAGAGTCCACATTCTTCCTGTTGTTCCAATGCAGACCAGCTGGCTGAATCTCAATGGTTGTCATCTCTGAAACAATTGCAGGTGAATGGGCAGCAGTTTCGACCCAAAGATCTTTCTTTCTGTGCCACCTCCATCTGCTCACACCAGCCCATCTTTACATAAAACAACCCTGCACAGGTTTTCAGGACACAGGGAGGCAGAATGCAGCAAGCCTCTCACACAGACTGCTTCTGGCACAGTCCTGACCAGGTTCTTTCTCCCCCTCGTAAGCCAAACCTCACAGTCCATAGTTCTCATTACATTCAGGTGTTTTAACTCTGACCAGAATGATCCATGAAGCTGTACTCACAACACTGCGGGGCATCTCTTAGGCTGAGATTTCAAGTCCTTCCACATTCCTCCTGTAGATCACTTCCAGAAGACCAAAGCCACAAGATTAGGGTTCTAGCAGCAACAGATGACCCCACGTCCTGGTACCAAAACTGTGGGGGTCATCATTCTAGTTGCTGCGCAGAAAGAACCCAAGCAAAGATGGCTTGTAGAGGAATGGGTTTATTTGGCTTACGGACTCGAGGGGAGACTCCATCCTGGCAGGGAAAACGATGGAATGAGCAGAGGGCTCTGCCACAGCACTGCAAACAGCGGCAGGAAGGTGTGCCAAACTCTGGCAAGGCTTATAACCCCATAAGCCCGCCCCTGACAACACAGCTCTAATGAGGCTCTAATTCCCGAATTGCCATCAGCTGAGGATCGATCTATCAGAACACATTCATTTGTTTGTGGGGGACACCTGAATCAAACCATGACACATGGGGAAGATAGATGTGGAAGAAAGGCTATGAAGAAATTTGGGTAGAGAGATGTTAGAAATTCAGCTTTGGGAGATTTTGATGTAATCTTCAAATAGGAAGTTAGATGTACACATTTGGAATCCCAAAGAGGTCTGGCTTCAGGAGAGAAATTTGGGAATCATAGGTATAGAGAAGATATTTAAAGTTTTTGAAATAAATTATCATTTCATGAAGCTTCTAAGAAATCTTTAAAAGCAGGAAATTTTTATTTTTTCAAATTCCCTACTCTAAGCCACTGCAAACATTCTTCAGGTTCTCTGGGCCCTGGCGCTGGTGACTTGGCTTGGATGCACCTGCTGGTGCTGATGAGGTAGCAGGTGCATATTACCAGCCATTAGGAAGCCATGGAGATGGCAGACTTGGCTCTGGGCACCTGATGCAATTTTGTGCCCCACAGTACTGTCAGCTCCTCCAGAATAAAGGCATGGGCACTGCCATACTCCACCTTGATGGTGTGAGCACATAACATGTGTCACCTATTGATGCCACAGTCCAACATTCTGTCTTATCAAGCATTCTGTGAACAAAAGTGACAGTCGTAGTGAAAGCTGAGAAACTACATTCAAATAGGTTGGATATAGTAGTCATATTCTAATGAAGGACTAAAACCATTAGTGAAATAAAATATTTTCCACAAACTAACGAAACAGTATCTGGGAGCCAAGGGAAACAATACATTAAGGTAGAGATGATTTAAGGATTAAAAGGATTGGAGAGGCCCTATGTAAAGGACAAGTTAAAATAATGTGGACAAAGAAGGGAGCCAACTTGGTTGCCCACCAGAATGAGATGGTGAGACCCTATTGCTAAATACCACATGTGCTTGGGCTGCAGGTCACTGAGAAATCAAGCTGGAAACCTCCTCCCTGTTAAGCAGCAGATAGAAAGCTGGTAAAAGCTATGGCTGCAAGCAGCCCTATGGGAGAGAGAAGTCATCAATGGTGGTGAACAGCAGCAGACCGTTTTAAGCTTTAAGATGGACCAGCCAGGCCAAATGGGCCAACTGGGGCAATAGTGGTGCTTCTATTGTGGGGGCAATCAACTGCTCTCTAGTTGGACTGGAGGTGCACTCCAAGGATTGCATGCCTGATACTAAAGACCCAGTCAAAAGCCTAGGGTGGGGGAGGTCATGAACCCTAGGGGAGTAACAACTGCTATTGTCTGGCTAAATTCATATATTACGTTCACCAAACTGCCTTATAAACACTTTTTTAAAAACTGAGCAAACCCATATAATCATAACACTCTCTCTTTTGGCTAGAGAAGCTTCTCGTTTTCAGATGGTAGTGACCACTGGGATAACTCAAGGCACCATAGTGCTTAGAAGAAATGACAGTGGAGTGTTCAGCACTGGGGCATGTCTATCACACCTCCCAAACCTCAGGATCTATTGCAGAAGAGGTGGTGGAAAGATTATAAGGCCAAAGGAAGGGTAGGACTGCTTAAAACTGAAACTTCCAGACACAAAAGTCTTGATATTCGTGATTAAACAGTGCCTGATCATACCTACACATGAGAGGAAAAGGTGATGACACTGAAACAAAACAGATTAATTGAGAGGTGAAAGAGATATGAGGGAGGTGGGGAGAGAATCATAATGGTTTACGTTCTATAATTATGCAAGCTAACAATAAAAAGTTAAAAAATAAGAGAGCCAAAATGAAGCAAAATTGAGGCAAAGTCCAATATCCATCATTGAAAGGAGTATGTAGATCCTGGGCTTTTGTCAGCCTGAGATCTACTGTCTCTGACTTAAGATGGCACCTGGTAAGGAGGCTCTAAAGCAGACTTTCCCAAGATCATATCAAAATAACTGCACACAAGCTCAGAAAACATAAAACTCAAGAAGGAGGAGGAAACAGTGGGAAAGGAAAAAGAAAGAATTCACTGAGGACAAGTTTTCAGAGTTGGTCAGTTGCCTGAAGATGAGTATAACAAACAAAGAAAGGGGAGGACTGGATTCGACAGTGTACTCCATGGCCTACCTGATCCCTGCTTGGTGACTGATGGTTACAGTGGCCTCTTCTTCGACATCACAGGATGCTCAAGCCTCATGAGGGCAGCTTTATGACTGCATGGAATCTGCTTTTAAAGCAACCTGAATGCTACAACACATTAAGAATAAAGAAAACAAATCCATAAGTGTACAGTCCAGAGGTCTGACTGAGCACAAGAGAAGCACATAAGTGGCTTCTCTGGGATCCCAGCTCTGCCCACCTTTCCCTTCTGTTTTGTTTTAACCTTTGTTTCTGCCATACTCTATTGTATTAGCTGCTTATTTTTCATCCTTTCTATTTTCAGTTAACACATGATAATTATACCTATTTGTGGAGTAAAGTGAGATGTTTCAACACATGCATGCAATGTGGAATGATGGAATCAGTAATTAGCATATCCATCACCTCATACAATTATCATTTCTCTGTGCTGGAAACATTCAAAATCCTCTCTTCTAGCTATTTTGACATACACACTAAGTTATTTTTAGCTATAGTCACCCACTTGTGCTGTAGAATTCAAAAGCTGCATACTCCTATTTAATGGTATTTTTGTGTCTACTCCCTATACTCTTAAACATGAGAAAGACCCCTCCCCCAAGAATTCAGGCTTCATGATACACAGCTCCAGGGAAGCATTGTTAGCAAGACTCAGCACCGAGTTGGTGTCCAGAGGCCATCCTTTTCATTGATAATTAAGAGCACTGCCCAGAACAAGGGAGATCAGATTAACAAATAGAAAGTAGCTTGATTGCAGCAATGGAACACTGTCAAAAGATGCTCTGAGGCTCTCCAGATTCCATTCAGTGCCAGTCCTCCCCAAGTCAGAGAATGGAATGTGGCTGGGCAGGGAGTGAGGAGTGGATGTGAGGATACAGAACTTTGGTGCTCTCCACAACTAAAGAATAAATGACAAACTCATTAACTATGCAAAGCACTGGAATATCAGGTTCTGCCTGTCATTTCTAAGCACCCCTTTGGACATGTGTTTCATTGTTTTATTCTGTTCGAGGAAGTCAGTAATGCCCTCCTCCATGTGACCAGCAATAAGATGTATATTACTCTGCTCATGAAGACTCAATTACATTTCTCTTCTTGCCCTGTTTCAGTACCTCTCACAGAGCCAGCTCATAGCAGACAGAAAATATGGACTAATGGACACATGGAACCATGTGTGAACTCTTCCAAGTGACTGAAAACAAGTTAGTGTGGTGCAAAGTGGTGCCAGAGGATTTAATGGTACAAAGAATTAAAAGAGCCTGAGGACTAGAGTTTAAAGTTTACCCTGGGCTGGAGAGGTGGCTTGGTGGTTAAGACACTTGTCTAAAGTTTACCCTGATTGTTTCTGTGATCCTCACCTATAAATCTGTACATTTTTCATAGAAATTTTCATCTTCTGTTTTCAAGGTAGGAGGGTGACAGGTGCCACTGTCTGTCACTGAGAAGGTTTTCGGTTGTTTGTTTGTTTTATAATTCTTTCTAAAAATTTATTTGCATGTAAAGAGAGATAGAAAGAGAAAGTGAGAATGAGAATGGGCACACTAGGGCCTAGTGCTGCTTCAAATGAACTCCAGAGGCTATGCCACTTTGTGCATCTGGCTTTACGTGGTTACTGAGGAATAAAACCCAGGCCATCAGGCTTTGCAACAAGTGCCTTTAACCACTGAGCAATCTCCCCAGCCCACATTGATTATTTTAAGAGTAACAGTCAAAACTTTAGTGAAATTCATATTTTTTAAATGTTATTTATAATAAATTCATAACTATTAAAAATAATACCCATATAAAAGTTTTAAACTCCTTCAGCACTTAGTAGGTATCTTTTTAATGTTACTTTTATTAACATATCATTTGCTTTTATCATTAAAAAACCTTCAGAAAAAAAAATCTGAAGGTTTTTTAATGTTGGAAACAGCCCAGGTCTTGAAGTTTGTTACATTTGGGTATCATTTTTTAAAATATTTTATTTATTCATTTTCAAGCAGAGAGAGAGAGCGAGAGAGAGAGAGAAAGAGAGAACGAACCAGGGCCACCACCCCGTGGGTCTGGCCTACGTGGGTCCCGGGGAATTGAACCCAGGGCCTCAGGCACTGGAGGCAAGTGCCCCAACCGCTGAGCCATCTCTTCAGCCCTGGGTATCATTTTTTTTTAACTGCAAGAGACAGCACCTAAAAAAAATTTGTATTTCATTACCCAATACAGAAATAAATGAGACAATTTAATTTATGGGGATAAGCATAGGCTTCATTTAACTAATTTGGTTTCAAATTCTAGCTTTACCACTTAATGGGTAACTGTGACAATCAGACATAAAAGTGAGGCATTATCTTCTATCCCACATAGTTGTAAGAATCATTGACAAATCAATGTAATTTCCCTTATTCTGAGCCTGGTTGCTATCACACATTCAATGAATGTTTACTCCTTCCTCCAGCATCAGGGACCATACCCCTCTTTCCCTTGTCAGATTCTACTTCAAAGTCTCAGAAGGTCACTTTTAAACTTCCTAGTAAATTTCACATAATGCCATAAATGTTGATGAGAAAATTCCTTTTATTTAGTATTTTCTACTCAGCTAAATGTTCTGGAAAATTACCAAGGTGGTAAATTCTCAAATCCAATTTTTATTCCAAATCTAATGATGCTATGAATTTCGTTGGAGCTCATTGATACATTTAGCCTTGGTGTCTATGGTAGTTTGAATGTTTCTTCTAAAACTCATGCTGAAGGGTCTGGAGAGATGGCTCAGCAGTTAAGGCACTTGTCTGTAGTGCCTAAGGCCCCAGGTTCAATTCCCCAGTTATCACATAAGCCAGACCCACAAGGTGGTGGCCCTGGTGTTCTCTCTCTCTCTCTCTCTCTCTCTCTCTCTCTCTCTCTCTCTCTCTCTCTCTCTTTTTCTCGCTCTCTCTCTGCTTGAAAATGAATAAATAAAATATATTAAAAATAAAAACTCATGTTGAAGTTGAAAGTTGAATTTTCCACTGTGGCAGAACTAGAAGGTAAGACCTATAAGGTCCACTAAACTATTGGAGCAGCCTACTATGAAAGTGAGCTTGTCTGTCTCTTGACTTCTCTTGACCTTTCTCTAGGTCATAATGTCACAAGATGTTGCAGTTACTGTCTCATCGATGGGACAAAACATGCAACTAGAAGCAGCTTATGGAAGGTAAGGGTTTATTTCAGACTAATAGTTTTGAGGAGAAGCTTCATCGTGGCAGAGAAAGTTAGCTCACTTCATCACATATTCACAGCAAAGAGAGAACAGCCAGCACCAGCTGACTGAACACACAATAGACCTGGACTCAAGACCCCTCTCCCAGTAACACATTCGAACCATCATATGTCCCTCATCAAGTACCTATGTCACACTCTTGATTTTGCAGCTTCTAAATCTACAAAAGATAAATTTCTGCTTTAAAAAATATCAATTTATTTGAGAGACGGAAAGAGAGAATGGACACAAAAGCCTCTAGTCACTGCAAACATATGCCAAATACATATGCCACTTTGTAATCTGGCTTTACCTGGGTACTGGGAAATTGAACCCAATCCAGGAGGCTTTGCAAGCAAGGGCCTTTAACTTCCAACTCCACTCTTTTTAAAGTGTCCAGTTTTGGGGCTTCTAAAACAACATGCAAAGAACTAAGACAGCATCTATAATAAATATCATGACTAGATTCACTTCTGTAGGGCTCTAACTTGACCATGCTCTAGATACAACCAAGACAAGTGGAACTTCTTGCTTATCAGTTCTTCCCCTGGAATTTGGAAAGAGCAGAAAGAAACTAAAAGAGGGTATAAGTCAGACAATTTTAAGTATAAGGGACCTCAAGGGGTTAGGGATGTAAAGCAAAAGCACAGTGTAAGTGTATAAGTTGGATATTGGGCAGGTACTCCATGGGGGTTTGGGGTATGGAAGTTTATCCTGCATGAGAAGGTGGAATTATGATTCCTAATCTTATCACCAGCATATTAAGCTCTCAGAGGAGGAGCTTAACCTGCTAGCTCAAGAGACCTTTCAGGGGTCCTCAGCCAGCACCAAAGTCAGGGACAGAGGAGGCCAAGCAGCCATGTGCCTTGTAGAGATCTGGAACAATACAAGCAGACCTCTTCCTTCCTCCCAGCTTCTTCAGCTTGTGGCTACACCGATGCTTCCTTCTTCACTGTGCCTGTCAGTTCCCAGACATTCTTTGAACACAAGACTGCTTCTCTTCTGGGAAGTAGCCTTTCAGTTTAACCTGAAAAGATTATTCATGCCTCAAAGTTAGTCTTACCCTTCTGATTCCTTCTTTCCAAGCTGAAGGTAATTACCATGTGCTCTCAGAATTTTTAGGAGTCCTTGAGAACAGATAGGTGCCTATAGGTCTTTTAGTAGAGGGGATATGTGGGAGCATGGGCTGAGGTTGGAGCGGGCCTCTAATTTAGGAGGAAGAGAAGGCTGAACATAAGTTCAAAGTTCAACAAAAGTAGAAATTGGAGTAGTTTGGGTTCTGAGATGCCCTTGGGCTTCTCCGAGACTACACATGTACAGTCAGCTCATTATTTCCCCTTCTGAAAGTAGAAATGGAAACTCTGTGTCCTTCACAGGAGTGTTCTGGATTAGTCATCCCATGTCCAAAGTATCCACATTATGTACCAACCCATTATTCAGTAGCCTATTTCAGTTAACACATCAACTGCTGAGTTTCCACAGTGCTTGTATTCAAATAACCCTTACGTTACTTAATAATGGCCCAGAAGTGACAGAGTAGTAATGCTGGGAACTGTGTTACAGTACATTGTTATAATTCTCTTCACTATTGCTTGTTAATGCTTTATTTTGCCTATTTATTAATTGATCTTTACCCTAGCTATGCATAGGAAATAATGATCTATTTAGAGGCCCACAGTAACTATGATTTCAGCCATGCAGAGGGAGCATGGGAACGTAGCTCCTCTGGAACAAAGAGCTGTACAGTTGCAGTTCCCTTCTCATTGCTGCCATAAAACATCCAACCAGAGCAGTTTATGGGAAGAAAAGGTTTACTTCAGGCTTGCAGTTTTGAGGGGAAGCTTCATCACGACAGGAAAAGCCTGGCATGGGCAAGCAGCCACCTCACATCTTGTCACATGTCTAGGTGGAAGTAGCCTAATTCCTGGGCTTGGATCTGGACTAATCAACCTCAAGTCCACCCCCAGTGACCCACCTCCTCCAGCAAGGCCCCGCCAGCCAAGGACTGAGTGTAGGCCTTGATCACACACACACACACGAGGCTATGAGGGACCCTACACGATCAAACCACCACAACTACTGCACCTCTATTTCCTAACACATTAGTGAATGAATTTATGGACTGCTGCTCTAGGGCAGCATGCTCGGCCTCCTGGCTCTGGTCCTCATGCCAGACACAGAATGGCTATTGCAGGGAAGAATCTCATCATATTTTGCACATGAAAAAACTGAATCTAACTTACTGATGACTAATTACTTTGAGGAGCTCAAGAAAGAGCAGACTCTCCAGCATAGGAAGTTTGCTTCATTCTCCCTTGTATTTCCCCAGACATGCAGAGCACTGAACCTAAGACAGACTCGCCACAAGCAGTGATTGGTTGGTTGGCAGTGAATTGTTCTTTCAGAAGCTAAGGGCAAAGACCCAGAACCAGCACAGCTGTGGAACACACAGCAACAGATTCAGTTGACTTTCAGAACTAGAACCTCTACAGTAATCAGCTTACAATTCTCAATCCTCACACCAGGAACATCCCACAGCTGCCTTGATCAGTGAGTGCCCTAATGCATGACCCACAATTTCTAGTAGCCTTATCAGACTTTGACTAGAAAACCTAGCATGGGGCTGGAGAGATGGCTTAGCGGTTAAGGAACTTGCCTCTAGTGCCTATGGCCCTGAGTTCACTTCCCCAGTACCCACATAAGCCAGACCCACAAGGTGGTGGCCCTCTCTCTCTCTCTCTCTCCTTGAAAATGAATATTAAATATTAAATTCTTGAATATTATAATATATAAGAATATAAGAATATTAATTTTAAAGCTAGAAATTAACAATGGGAGAGGATCCAAAAATTTCAACAGATACTGGCATCTATACAACTCACTCGTGAACAATGAATGGGTCAAATAAGAAATCAGACAGGAAATTCAGAATTTCCTATTAAAAAATGATAATGAGGACACAACCTATCAGAACATGTGGTACACAATGAAGGCTGTCCTAAGGGGGAAATTCATTGCACTAAATGCCTTCATAATAAAGACAGAGAGGGCTCAAATCAACCACCTATCCTCCCACCTAAGGTCATTAGAACAGATGGAAAAGTCCAACCATAGGAGCTCAAGACACAAGGAAATAATTAAGATCAGAGCTGAGATTAATGACTTGGAAACAAAGAAAACAATTAATAAAATAGACAAATCAAAGAGTTGGTTCTTTGAAAAAGTCATTAAGATTGACAAACCCCTGGCCAATCTAATCAAACACTGAACAGAGAAGGCCCAAATCAACAAAATCAGAAATGACAAGGGAGAAGTCACAATGGACCTTGAAGAGATAGGAAGTATCATCAGGTCATTCTTCCAAAACCTCTACTCCACAAAATTAGAGAACCTGGAAGAAATGGATGAATTTTTGGACACCTACCAATTACCAAAGCTCATCGCATAGCAGATAAAGATGCTAAATAAACCTATCACAACCACAAAATTTGAAACTGTAATCAAGAGCCTCCCCAAACAGAAAAGCCCAGGACCAGATGGTTTCTCAGCCAAATTCTACCAAACCTCCATCATAGAACTGAAACCACTTTTATTGAAGCTTGTTAGGGGCATAGAAAAAAAGGGAAGGCTCCCAAACTCCTTCTACGAAGCTAGTATAGCCCTAATTCCCAAACCACGCAAAGATGCAACAAGAAAAGAAAACTACAGACCCATATCCCTGATGAACTTAGATGCAAAAATCCTAAATAAAGTCCTAGCAAACTGAATGCAAAGCCACATCAAGACAATTATTCACCCTGACCATGTTGGCTTCATCCCAGGGATGCAGGAATGATTCAACACATGTAAGCCGATAAATGTAATTCACCACATTAATAGACTCAACCACAAAAACCACATGGTCATCTCAGTAGATGATGAGAAGGCCTTTGAAAAAATTCAACAGCACTTCATGTTCAAAACCCTGGAAAGAATGGGCATAGATAGCCTATACTTCAACATAAAAAGACAATATACAGATCTTCTAAAGCACAAATCATTCTCAATGGGGAATGACTCAAGGATTTCCCACTTAATTCAGGAACAAGACAGGGGTGTCCATCTCACCACTGCTCTTTAACATAGTGCTTGAAGTTCTAGCCCAAGCGATAAGACAGGAGAAGGGCATAAAAGGGATCCAAATCGGAAAGGAAGAAATTAAACTATCTCTCTTTGCAGATGACATGATCCTATACATATATCAGACCCAAAGAATAATATCAGTAAACTCCTGAAGGTAATCAATGCCTTCAGCAGAGTGGCAGAATACAAAATTAACACACCAAAATCAGTAGCCTTTCTATATACAGAAGACAAACATTCAGAAATAGACATGAGAGAAACTGTCCCATTTTCCATAACCTCAAAGAAAATCAAATAACTTGTAATATCACTGACCAAGGTTGTGGAAGACTTATATAAGGAAAATATTGAAACAGTCAAGAAGGAAATAGAGGAGGATGTGATAACATGGAAAGACATTCCATGCTCATGGATAGGGAGAAACAATATAGTATAAATGGCAATCCTGCCAAAAGTGATCTACAGATTCAGTGCCATGCCAATAGAAATCCCAACCTCTTTCTTCATAGACATAGAAAAAAATAATCTCGAAATTTACTTGGAGGGGCAAAAGACCTCAGATAGCCAAAATTATTCTAAGCAAAAAAAAGTTATGCAGGAAGTATCCCCATCCCTGATGTTAAAAGCTTCTACAAAGCCATAGTAACTACAACAGAAAAACAGACAGACAGACCAGTGGAATAGAATTGAAGACCCATCTTTTAATGCAAGTAAGCTCAGTTACTTGATCTTTGACAAGGGTGCCAACAATGTACATTGGGCTAAAGATAGCATCTTCAATAAACAGTGCTTGACAAATTGGATAAACATTTGCAGAAAAATGAAAATAGATCCACTCCTTTTACCATGTACTAAAATCAACTACAACTGCATCAGAGACCTCAATTTTAACCATGTAACCCTGAAAACCCTTGAAGAAAAAATAGGATTAATCCTACATGACATACGTGTAGGGAAAAACTTCCTGAGCAAATCTCCAGTGCAACATTCACTTAACCAATGGGACCTGATCAGGCTCAAAAGCTTCTGTACAGACAAACATAGCATTCTCAGAGCCAATAGATCCCCATAAAACTGGGAGGTGATTTTTGCCAACTACAACTCAGACAGAGGCCTAATTTCCAGAACCTACAGAGAACTCAAAAAAATTAATAACAAAAATTCAAACTGCCACCTCACAAAATGGGGCACTGATCTCAAAAGAGAATTCACAGAGGAAGAAATACATATGGCCTTTACTCACTTGAGAAAGTGCTCAGCATCCTTAAGCATCAGTGAAATGCATATCAAAATCACAATGAGATTCCACCTTTCTCCAGTCAGAATGGCAATCATAAAGAAAACCAACAACAATAATTGTTGGAGAGGATGTGTGGAAAAACGAAGCCTGATTCACTGCTGGTGGGATTGCAAGCTTGTTCAACCACTTTGGAAAGCACTGTGGAGACTCCTAAGCAGAATGGACATAGAGCTACCAATGGACCCAGCTATTCTTCTACTAGGCATCTATCCACAAGATGTCAAATCTCAGCATAGAGTCATTTGTGCAACTATGTTTATAGCAGCTCAATTCATAATAGGCAAGAATTGGAATGAACCAAAATGCTCAGCCATGGAGAGATGGATAAAAAAAACTGTGGTATATTTACAAGATGGAATTCTACTCAGCTGAAAGAAAAAGTGACATATCGACATTTAGAGAAAAATGGTCTGACTTGGAGCAGATCCTACTAAGCAATCTATCAAAAGAACAGAGTCTCAAATGCCACATATTCTCCCTCATATGTGGTTTCTAACCAGGTTAACTATAAACTCTATGCAGACCAGTCGAGAGAATTGAGAGTTTATGAAAGAGGGGTAAAGGATGGGGGAGGAGGGGATGAATTAAGCATGAAGCTAAACCAAAATGGATTAAAAATCATAAAATCCTCACTTGCATACTGTAACCTATTGAGCAAGTAGTGGGTGTCATCTGGCAAGAGGGGCTGTGAATAGAAGGGGAGCAAGAATAAGCCTGTGAAAAATTGTTCAGTCTGGCAATTCCTGGTCCTAGTCACCGGCTCCTTCCCTCACTCAGCTGTTGACCAAAGTGAACCATGAGGTCTCAGAAACAAGACAGGATTCTGTCAAAGCTCTTGAATACCCACCCCAGGCCTGTAGTAGGATCCTGTTGCTGAAGAAAGCACAAAAAGCCATTTATCAGTATTGAGAGGCCCTGCGAGGTCCAGAATGTAATCAGCCTTCAGATGGTAGTGCAGTGCTAGAAGGCACTGCATAAGCTACCAGGGGAAGCTGGTCAACAACAGCTGGAGTAAACAGAGATCACTGACATGAAACACAGTCTGCTGCCATGAGTAGGCTGAACACATTTCCTACTGGGAGAGAATAGCGAACCAATAAATGAACACTTGTACAATGGAGGAGCCAAAGCCTGCAGGATGCAATCAACAACTTTTAGTTTGGCCAAATAATCCACTCAGTGAGGGGGAGCCCTTAACTGTAACTGGGGACTCGGGGTGAAATGCACTGGGAACCAAACTTTTGGGCCCCCAAAGAGAGATGCACTGTACAAGTGATTTACAAAGAGGCTACTAACAATAGAATCTAGCTAATTCAGAAATGTGTATCTCAGTTAACCTATACTGATCTCACTCTCTGATCGAGATTCTGTTTGTATCTTTCAGAATGCAATGAGACAGCTGTGCCTCATCCAACCCTACCAACAAACCTCAGGCAGATAGCTGACATCATTGCAAGAGATGAGCCACACCAGACCTACTGTGGAGGATCCATATGGAACCCCGGAGGGAATGGTGGGATAAACAAGAGACCCATAACCACAGCCTATCAGTCAACACAGGATAAGCCAGACAGACACCAACGATTTTCAACACAATTTAAAGCAGAAGTGCAGAGACCCGGAAGACCTCAATAATAAAGCAGTCTTAGTACTCACCCACCATGACTCAGGGAACTGAGCAGAAGAGGGGGTAGAATAATTGTAAAAGCCATGGTGGGGGAGAACTTCCAGAGACATGGACTGCCTCAGTAACAACATACAAATAGGGGTGGAACTGGGCTGACTCCTAGGCTATACATAATCCCCTATCCCATGGACTGAATCAGACTGCCCAAGGAGGAGTATACCTAGCTGATTGTGGATAGGGAAGAAGGGCATTGGGGAACTGGGGATAACAACTCATTATTTGTTCATTAAATGTATCTCATTATTGATTAAAAAAATAAAAAGTCACTTGTATTTATTTTTTCAGTTTCCTAATGTATTGCTAATGAGTATTGTTTTTAAAATTAAATATTTTTATTAACATACAAAGAATTAGGTTTCATTATAATGTTTTCACACTTTTTTTGTTTTCTTTCCTTCCTCTCTCCAAGCCCATCCACCCTCTGGTGCCTTCCTCTGCCCGCATGGCCTTCTTTCTGGTTTTATGTTAGATGGTTCCTCTTGTTGTTGTCTCCCATCACATCACCTCTTGTTCACCTCTTGTGATTTCCTGCCCTCCCCTTATTTATGTAGATACAAACATAAAAATGAGGATCCATGTATGAGAGAGAATATAGGATAATCCACTCTATTTTTATGTCTAAGCAATGAACATTTCAAAAATGGAATAAAGCCCCTCACTTGATAGCCACAAAATAATATACTTAGGAATAAATTTAATAAAAGACATTCAAGACTTATGAACTAAGAAATTCATGCTACTGAAAAATAAATTTAAAGTATAAATTCAGGGAAGAGTAGATCATGCTTATGGATTGGAAAATAAATATGATTAAAATGACAAGTCATTTCAAGTTGATATGTGGATATGATAATTTTTTATCAATGCCTAAGACTTAAGACTAAAATTTCCAGAAAAAACAGTAAGAGAATATCTTTGAAAAATTTAGTTTAATTAGCTGTTTTGTTATTTTAATTTATTTATGAGACAGAGAGAGAGAGAAAGAGAGAAAGAGAAATAACAATAGAGAAAGAAATAACATACTCAAATGGGTGCACCTCTTGCCTCTTCAAATGACCTCAAGACACATACACCACTTTGTGCATCTGGCTTTACATGAGCACTGTGGAATCAAACCTGTGTTAGCAGGCTTTGCAAGAAAGTGCCTTTAACTGTTGACCCACCTCTCCAGCAATGGGTTTAAAAAAACAACAACAAAGCTCACAGATACCATGAAGCATAAAAATGAAAGTAGACTTTTTCAAAATTGTTTTTCTTCTTGAAAGTTGCAGGGAAGAGAATGAAATGAGCCACAAACTAAAAGAAAATAGATGCAAATATCTGACCTTGTCCACAGAAAATAAAAATTCCCCTTTTGGGTGATCAGTGTTTGAACAATACAATAGCACTTGGGAAGTTAAGGCAGGAAGATCATGACTTTTGCCTAGTTTAGGTTATATAGAAGACTCTTATCTGTTCTTGTTTTCCATCGTCTATCTATATGTGTGTGTCTATAAGACTGTGAGCATTTTATACACATTTATATGCAAACACACACATATCAATGTCTAATGAAGGCACATAAAAAGTGATCAGCTTCATTAAGTGAGGGGAAATGAGAATTAAATCACAATGAAATATCATAGGTAGCATTTTAAAAAGACCCAAAATTTGGCAAGGATATGGAATATCAGAACTCATATAATTGGTTCTGCGAAATGGTGCAACCACTTCAGAACTTCAGAAAACAGTATGACATTAAGCATTTTATATAATCATAAACATCCTTTCCTATGATCCAATCCTCTCTTATATCTACACAAGAAATAAAAAGGAAACACAAAGCTACACAAAGACATGTGCCTCAATGTTCACTGCAGAATTATTTATAATGGCTGAAATGGGAAACCAAAGCCCTTATCAATGCATGTATGGAGAAATATAAAATTGTCAAATACAATTCAATAATGAGAGTATATAATATTGATATATGAAAGAAAATGGGTAATTTCAAAAACTTTATGCTGTTATAAAACAAACACATATAGAACAAAGTCTCATACTATTCCATCAATATAAAAGGCAAAAAGATAGATACAATAATTAGACCCAAGGTTCTCTGGGTAAAAATTTGGAAAAGTAAATGGAAAAATGAAACAAAACAACAGGAGCACACACTAACATTTTCAGAGGGGTTCTATGTTATTCAGCTTTCTTTCTCTATAACAAATACTAGAAATAATCAACTTATAAAGAGAGGATTGATTTGGCTCATGATTGGGAGATTTCTGTCCATATCTAATTGACCCCACTGCTTTGGGCCTCAGGGAGGAAGCTCTTCAGGGTGGAAACTGTTCACTCACAAGTCAGTAGACTAAGAGAACAGGTAAGCAGTTGGGTTCCACTATCCACTTCCCAGGCATATGCTCTAGGCCCTAAAGACTTTCTTTAAGGTTCTAACTCTTATGCTCTCCCACTTCCAATAGAGCTACTATGGCGACCAAGCCTTTAACATGGAGTCTTTGGGGGAATCTCCACCTCTAAACTAGAGCTGCACAAAACTTCTTTGTCTTGACTACAATGAAGATACTGACTTGTAAACAATAACCAATCATGAAGAATTTCATTATGTGTGAATGATGAGTCTATGAAATTGAAGAAAGTCACCATGGACTCTTTAAAAATACATGGCAGTGTAATGATCTATCATACAGGATCTCAGGAAATGATAGCAGTAAAAATGATTATAGGAAAGAATTATTGGAAATATATATTGGTGCATCAAAATTTAGCATGCTTAAGTACTACAAAAGCAAGAAAAATCAGAAGGCAAGAGTGCAAACCCTTAGGCATCCATGGGGTCCTTACAGTGCCTAGCTGACATACCAAATTTACTTAGTATATCAATTACAAACTAAAACACTGTCTCAGAATGAAGTAAAAAAGAAGACAAAAAGATTAGTATTAAAGGCAATTTTAATGATCAAACCTCACTTTTAGTGGTTCCAAAGGAGTACATTTGTATTCCACAAATAAAAGCAAAATATTGAAGGAGATACAGCAGTAGAAATTGTCTTTGAACTAAGTGAAGGTCTGACTATAATTCAAAATAACATATTGAATAGGGATTGAACTTAAAGAAAGAGAATCCCTACTGTCAGATTTTTGTCAATGGTGTTCACTGTAAGAAGGAAAAAGAAACATGTAATGGTAAAATAAATCAGCTCCACAAAATGAGCTATAATCAGGCTCATTTAGCTCTTCAACACATGAGTTCTCAAATATCTCTTACTTTTAACACACAAAAAATCAAACTTTCTTGCCAAGTCAAGTTGTTCCTCATGTCAAAATCTTACTGTAAGATGTACTTTAAAGATGGAATTAAAATTTTCCAGTTTTTACACTAAAGGTCTGGATGACAATATGAAGTAAAACAATATACAGTACATGATCTATGTATAGTGGAATTCTGATGTGCATTCTAAAAGCTCAAGCTAGCACTTAGTAATTTTGAGTTTTATTACAGATCTATTGTGTGCTAAAAATTCAGGTCTGACAGTCAGGGACATTTGTAGCCAGTTAGCCTCAGGAACTGAATAATCACCATGGTCACTGCCATTCTGGTTGACTATCACACTCCATTATTCAGGAGAAATTATCAACTTCTGATAATAGAAGCATGGACTGAACAAAAAGTGTGCACAGAAATTTCTGTTCTGCCTGCAAGAATTTATTTGTTCTTCATTATCAAATGCGAGTTCAACTACATAATTATAAAATTCAGATGGTTGGTTAATATGACTTCTACATTCTAAACACTATCGAATATAAAAGCAATAGTCTATGAAGCAAAATTAGGCATGATAGAAATGACAGTAAACAGAATATATCATGAAGCAAAATTACAATAATAGTAATGTACTTAATATAACAAATATAAAGGAATCAATCCAACTCCCCAAATAGGAATTCAAATTATATGATTTAATTAAGTACATAATCAGAATTAATTGCTTGCTTAATGTAATATTAAAATATTAAAAATAAAAATGAATGAAGTTATATAAGTAAAATCAATTTGGAAAATTAAAAATGACTCAAATTGGAAAGTGCAGGGGCTTTGTGGAGGACAGTTATAATTTATAATAAGATAAAAACAGTTTTTAATTTGTGTGCATGAAATATATCAATATAAAGGAAATACAAAATTAGTGACATACATGAAATTGTAGTGATAGAGATGATTAGTTCACTATCTATTATATAGCAAACCATGGGATATCGAGAGTGGGGAAGAGTGAAATTAGAGACCCCATTGCACCTTTAAAATGCATTGTATATACTTTGTATTGTATATACATATACATTGTATATATGTATGCATAACTATATATTTGAACATATAGATCAGTGATAAACAATTGACCACATACTAGGCCAATTAAAAACATATAACAACTGATAAGAAAAAACTCAAAAACATGAAAGCAAACATCAGTGAAAAATAACTAAACAATAACACAAGCACTATTTTCTGTGTATTATAAATCATTGACAGATAAATTACCAATTAAAAACTCTGTTTTTTTCTGGTTGAAACTATGACAGAAGCTTGATATCCCCAATGCATAAAATCTCATTAGAGATATAGCTAGCCATGCCAATGAAATGGAAACTTGATATAAGAAAATTCATCTAAGAAATATATATGGCCAAGAAATATGTAGGAAAAACTTCAATATCTCTATTCATATAGATATTATATATAATTAAATATACATATATTAAATGAAATATTAATATAAAGTATAGTTATATAATGTATAGATAGCATTTATTATATAAATTAAAATTATATATTAAGTACTTTCACCTCTCAAGTGTGAAAGTATTAAAATATGTAATGCTCAATGTTGATAAGAGAAAGATGAATTGCCTATTCTCATAAATATCTGCCAGTAATGTCAATTGTCAACATTTCTGGAAACAAATTTGTTAGTATCAGCTTCAACATAGCAACTTCTCTTCTAAAAATATTTTCCTAAAAACCTTATCAGTTCTATGCACAAGTAATTTTATGCTAGCATGCTCATTACTTCCCTAACTATAATAATGAAAAATGTAAGGAAAAGGTGTTAAGCACTGAAAGAATGGTTACATAATTGTATAATCTATAAAAGGAATATTATTGAGACATTAAAATCCACATTTTTAAGAATGTCTATGGATTTGGTACAGCGTAGGTTAAAATAAAACATGATTAAAAACTGCACATTTGTTACATGAGAGATATATACATTTACTTATCCAGAATCCATTCCTCACTTCCTTTTCAGTGGCAGGACACTAATAGGCACTTATAAAAAGGAAACTGTTCTTTGGAATTAAAATGCAATTTAGGTTTAAAAGATACTGTTGAACAGAATAGCAGATTGAATGAAACTGACAAGAAGTGAATGGTCTAGACTTGGCAGAACAACTCTCAGTGCTGGGAAGATTGCTCAGTGGTTAAAGGTGCTTGCTAGTGATGGCTGCTAGCCTGGGTTCATTCTTTTGTCACCCACATAAAGCCAATGCAAAAAGTGGTACAAGTGTCTGGCATGGCCTCTCTCTCTCTCTCTCTCTCTCTCTCTCTCTCTCTCTCTCTCTCACACACACACACACACACATACACACACATATACACAAATTAATAAATAATAAAAAAATAAATATTCTCTCAGAATGTACCATAACAGAAAGAAACATAAAAAGAAATAGAAGTTGAGACAAAGAAATGAAGGATTACCCAGAAGGAACAAAGAGAACATTGATTGTGTCTGGTTTAACATCTTAAAATTTTAAACATACAGTGTGGTGTCATAAACTATATGCACATTGTAGAGAAGGTCTCAAGAACTGTTTTCATCTTTCATGAGTATAACTTTACATCCATTGAATAGTTACTCTCCTCTTGACAGTTCCCCTAGCCCCTGGGCCTTCTGTTTTAGCTTCCATGAATTTGGCCACAACTGAAATCATGCAGCCTTTTTCTGTCTGACAGGCTTGTTTCACTTAGCATGATGTCCTCAAGGTCCATCCATGTTGTATCACAGGTAGGATTTTTTTTCTAAGATTGTTTATTAGAATCCTATCACATTCTACCACACTTTCTTAACCCAAGCACCCATGAATGGACATTTAGATTTTTCCTCACTTTAACCATTGTGGATCATTTTGGAAGAAGCATGAGAATGGAAATATTTGAGATCCCTATTTGAGTTATTTTAATAAATACCTAGAGGTAACACTACTTGATCATATGGTAGCACTTCTACTTTTACAATTGTAAGAAACTTCCCTATTATGCATGTATGTGTATATTTAAAAAGGCTGTCAGGTCAGATGTGAAATGATATCTCATCATGGTGTTGATTTAAATTCACCTGATGCCTGGTAATATAAACATCTTTCCATAGACCCACTGCTCTTTTTTTAGGTTCTTTTTAGAGAACATCTTTTCAAGTCCTTTGTTTTTAAATTGAGTGTTTTATTCTTTTTTTAAATATATATTTATTGTCCATAATGAGTTACATTATTTAGTGGGCAAACCATGCATTGTTATCCCAAATTCCCCAATTTCCACCCTCCCCATCCCTGATCAGTTGTATATCCTCCTCGTGGGCTGTCTGTATTAGTCCTTGTGGCAAGGGATCCTGTATATCTTAGTACTCATCCTGGTCTTCCTGGCCCAAGTGTGTTGTTACTGATGGGTGCCATGCCTCCGGACAGTCTCCCCCACCACGGCTCTCACAATCTTTCCGCCCCCTCTCCCGCTCAGTTCCCTGAGTCATGGTGGGTGAGTAATAAGGCTGCTTTAATGTTGCAAGCTTAGGGGTCCTTGTGTCGAAAAATCCTTGGTTTCTGTCTCTATGGCCTATCCTGTGTTGATTGAATGACTGTGGTTATAGGTCCCTGTTCATCTGTCATTGTCTGCTGGGTTCCCTATGGATCCTCCACGATATGACTGTGGTGGCTCCTCTCTTGCCAGGATCTCATCCATCGGCCTACAGTTGGTTGGTAGGGTTAGATGGGCCACAGCTCTCTTATTGTATCCTGAAAAATACAAACAAATTTGGCTTACCTAGAGTTGGTTGAATGGCTGTGGCTATAGGTCCCTTGTTCATCCCGTCCTTCTCTGCAGGGTTCCATATGGATCCTCCACAATATGACTGTGGTGGCTCATCTCTTGCCATGATCTCATCTTTTGGCCTGCAGTCGGTTGGTAGGGTTATATGGGCCACAGCTCACTCTCTATATCCTGAAAAATACAAATACAATCTCCATTAGAGAGTTAGAACAGTATAGGTTAACAAATATACACCATTCTGGATTACCTAGTTTCTATTTTTAGTAGCCACCCTGTCAGACTTTCGCATAGTGCATCTTTTCTTGGGAGCCCAAGTGTATGGGATATGGTGCATCTTGCCCTAAGTCCCCATTTCCAATCAAAGGTTCCCCCTCACTGAGTGGAATATTTGGCCAAATTTAATGGCTGTTGATTGACTCCCCCAGGCCCAGGTTCCTTCATTGCACAATTGCTCCTTTCTTGGTTTGCTGGTCTCTCCCGGTAGGAACTGTATTCAGCCTATTCATGGCCGCAGACTATGTTTCATGCCAATGGTCTGTTTACTCCAGTTATCGCCAATTATCTTCCCCTGGCAGCTTGTGCACTGCCCTTCAGCCATCTAACTGCCATCTGGCGGTTGGTTACCATTCCAGACCTCGCTGGGATTCTCCATGAAGATCGATGGCATTCTGTGGTTTCTTCAGCAACAGGATTTTGTCTCAAGCCTGGGGAGGGTGTTCAAGAGCCTTGACAGAATTCTGTCTTGTTTTTGGAACCTCATGGGTCACTTTGGTCAAGAGCTCAGTGAGGGAAGGGACCGGTGACTGGGACCCGGGGCTTTCAGACTGCTTAATTATTCACAGACTTAGACATTCTCCCCTGCTACTCATGACCCCTCTTGCCAGTTGATGCCCACTATTTACTCTTTAGGTTGCAGTATGCTTGTGAGGATTTTATGTTTTTGAACCTAATTTGGATTGGCCTCCTGCTTAAGCCATTCCCCTCCCCCCTTCCCTTACCCCTCATTCCTAACATCTCACTTCTTTCTATAAGTCTGCATAAAGAAAACATTTATCCTGATTAAGGTCCGCGTATGAGGGAGAGTATGCGGCGTTCAAATCTCTGTTCTTTTGAGTGTTCGCTTAGTAAGATCTGCTCAAAGTCAGACCATTT
>PVHP010013670.1:0-15851 GCA_004024765.1 Zapus hudsonius
GAGAGAGAGAGAGAGAGAGAGAGAGAGAGAGAGAGAGAGAGAGAGAGAGAATGGTTGCATCAGGGTCTCTTACCATGGCAAACAAATCCAGACTTCTTTGTACATCTGGCTTTACAGGGGTTCTGGGGAATTGAACTCAGGCCATCAGGCTTTGCAAGCATCTTTAACTGCTGAGCCATCTCCCCAGGCCCAGAGGAGGCTTTTATAGCTAGACCGAAGGCAGGAAAGGTAATACCTGTTTGATGTAAGTATAAAGTATTCTGTCCAGTTGTGAAGTCCCTAGGGGTGTGTGTGTGTGTGTGTGTGTGTGTGAGAGAGAGAGAGAGAGAGAGAGAGAGAGAGAGAGAGAGAGAGAGAGAGCGCACATGGGGACTCTAGGTACTCCAGCCCCTGCAAATGAACTCGAGACACATGCACCACTTTGTGCATCTGGCTCTACCTGTGTACTGGGGAATCGAACCCAGGTCCTTAGGCTTTGTAGACAAGTGTCTTAACTGCTGAGCCATCCCTCCAGCCCCCTTGTGCAACAAATTCTTTGCCCTTGGACCCATTTCCTCAGCCCAGCTTTGACCACCTTTTGCAGACGGGTCCGTGTTCACATGCCTGCTTCTCTCATCCACAGCGGTCCTCTGAGGTCTGTGCTCCTTCGGCGCATGCGGTCTCTGTGTGGTTTCCATTGGCTCTTAGCTTGGCAGGACCTAGCTCATCTGTGAGGGATTAACTAAGTTAGGTTAGCTTCTGGACAAGCCCATGGGGGATTATCTTGATTAGGCTCATTGAGGTGGGAAGCCCACCTTGACCATGGTTGGCACCCTTGCATGGCTGGGGTCCTGGACTGTATAAAAGGAGAGAGCTGTCCTCACTGTGGACTGAATGTGACCGGTTCTGCTTCAGGCTCCCGATGCCCTGTCTTCCTCACCGGATGGACTGTGACCCAGAAGTATAAGGTGACGTAGGCCCTTCCTCCCTTACACTCATGATGGTGATGGTGACATATATATATTTTTTTGATGGTGATGTTCTATTTCACCAGTGAGCAAGTAGCTAATACAGCATCCTGCAACCTGAAGGCCCAGGGAGAAGGTGGTCATATCATCTTCTTACAGACAGGAAATGACGCTTCAGAGAAGTTGGGATGATTTATTAGGTTGTCATGGTGAGGGAAAAGAGGAAGCATGGGAGAGATTGCTCAGTGGTTAGTGCATTTGCCTGCAAAGCCTAACCACCCAGGTTCGATTTCCTAGTACCCATGTAAATAAAGCCAGATGCACAGAGTGGTGCATGCATCTGGAGTTTGTTTGTAGTGGCTGGAGGGCCTGGTGCGCCCATTCTCTCCTCTCTCTCTCTCTCTCTCTCTAAAAAAAAAAAAAAAAGACGCAGCATGGAGCAGACCTCAGGCTTCCTGTCCCCTAGCTCAGGGTGGCCGGTACACCTCCAGATCAGGCATACTTTACAAGGATGGAAGGGATAGTTGACGGACCCTTAGAACCTGGTCATCATGAAGACGTCCCACTCTTCCTGGGTGGGGACAGCAGAGAGCTAAAGGCTGACTCTCCCCTCGTCCTTGGGGCTAAGAACTGTCATGGATCCCATAGCAGCCAGTCTGGGGCTCAGAGCACTGGTGCCTAGCAAGATGGCAGTCTTGATTAGTTTTCCTGAGGCAGGGACCTTGGCAGGCTCCTCCATTTCAACACGGATGCCTGCTGGGAACCAGGCCCCGTGCTGGCTGACTCCCACGACATACCAGCTCACACCAGCTTGTCAGCTCTGCAGTCGGCCCCAGGAGTTCACAGTCCAGAGCTGCTAGCTGGTGTTGGAGGGCCCAGGGAGGGAGTCAAACTCAAGAGCCTTTGGGGTGTTCTTATGCAAGAGGCATCCTGGAACCTGAACCTCCTGGAAATTACTTTTTTCGAGGTAGGGTCTCGATCTAGTCCAGGCTGATGACCTGGAATTCACTGTGTTGTCTAAGGGTGGCCTTGAACTCATGGTGATCCTCCTACCTCTGCCTCTGAGTGCTGGGATTAAAGGCGTGCACCACCACACCTGGCTCTGAGATGTTTTTTTTTTTTTTGAAATAAGATTTTACTTTAGCCCAGGCTGTCCTGGAACTCACTGTGTAGTCCCAGGCTGGCCTCCCCAAGTGCTGGGATCAAAGACTGTGCCGACATGCCTGGCTTCTCCTGGAGATATCTGATGGATGCAAATGGTGGGTATTGCCAACTGAATTTCTCTGAATTCATACACTGAAAACCCAGTGTCTTAGAGGCCATGGTAAACATGCCCATAACCCCAGCACCAGTCTGAGGCAGGAAGATCATGAGTTCAAGACTAGCCTGGTCTACTTAGCGACAAGAGTTAAAACCCAACAAATGGTCTGGTGGGCGGTTTCACAGAGGCAACTGAGAACTATTTTGAAGCTCTGTGAATGAGGAGAGGGAAATCTCAGAGTGTCCCAGCTGTCTGTCGTGGGGAGTGAGTGGGTGGGACAGCAGTTTCTGAGCTGGGCGGTGTTGTAGGGGAGGACAGGGAGATGGCAAGGTGACCTTGGGTCAGATGAGAAGGGGTCCAGCTGGAGGACTGGATGTGACTGGTTCTGTTCAAACGCCTGCTGCCCTGTCTTCCTCACCGGGATGACTGTGACCCTTCCTCACCGGGGAGCTGGAGCTCAGGAGGCAGACCTGTTGGGCCTTGGGGGGTGTCACCCCAGGCTAGTGAGCACCTGGGTATCGAACAGCTCCTATGAGCCTCAGAAACCTCGTTTGAATAAAACTCGGTACAGGGACCAGTATTGGAGTCCTACAAACTAGCAGAGCAGCTACTAGGACAATCAGGCCCAAGGCAGGAGAGAGGGTTGCAGAATTCCAAGGGAACAGAGAAATGAAGTCCAAGTTGGGCGCAATGCTCTGAAGTGCCAGCAGGTGGCGGCACCACACCAGACGTGTGTATAGACACAATCTCAGCCCGCATCTAGTTGAAGACACTTAACTCAAATAAGTGAATTCTTTTCATAACTGTCAGTTAGGGAGCTGGGGAAATTTCTCAGTGGTCAAAGGCGATTGCTTGCAAAGCCTGTCGGCCTGGGTTAAATACCCTGGTCACCCACATAAAGCCAGACAGTGGCCCTGCTGTGCCCCCCAACACACACACACACACACACACACACACACACACACACACACACACACACAACTAAATTAATAAAGAAAAATAATCACTGGGATTAAAGGCGTGCGCCACCACACCTGGCTCTGAGATTTTTTTTTTTTTTTGAAGATTTCACTTTAGCCCAGGCTGTCCTGGAACTCGCTCTGTAGTCCCAGGCTGGCCTCCCCCAAGTGCTGGGGTCAAAGACTGTGTCACCATGCCAAAAGCTTTATTGTCTACAGGTTGGAGATGTTTCTAGACTTTGTGCCGTATACTCTTGCCTCCCTCAACTGAACAGGACTTGAGTTCAAATGCTGGGTCCGAGGGATCATAGTTCCTCCCCCAGACACATCTTGGTCATTGACTGTCACACACACTCTTCTTACAATGTGACTTTGCTGTGGCTCTGATTGGAAGAAAGAGGCCTGTGTCCCACCTGCTGGAATTCAGCAGATTTGTGACAATAGTGAAAGGGTATTTTGTGACTTCTCAGCCAGGGTTATGAAAGGTAATTCCGGAAACAAAGCCAGGCATTGTGGGTCGTGTTTTTAATCTCAGCTCTTGGGAGGCTGAGGTAAGAGGATCCAACTGAGTTCAAGGAGAGACAATGGAATTCAGCCACCATCCCGCAGGAATGTGACCAGGGTGACCCAGTTACCTGCACCGACTTGCCGGCCACCAGAGGGAGGCATCTCAGAGGTGGGCAGGCAGGTCTCAAAGCCCCAAGGAGGAGCAGAGATGAGCTGTCAGTCCCTGACGGCTGGATGGTGAGCAAATGATTGTCATTCACAGAAGCTACTTACATTTTGTTATATATCCATAGACACTTTATTGCATCAATATTGCTTGGAGCTGGGGACCCAGAGGGAACAGGACCGACTTGGAAGAGGGAGACAGGAGGATCAGGAGTTCAAGATTATTTCGGACAATTTGGGGAGTTCTAGGCCAGCCTGGGCTATATCATGAATTTCAAGTTAGCCTGGGCTACAGAGTAAGATCCCATTTCAAAAAGACAAAACAAACAAGTGAATAAATAAATACAAATAAATAAAGCCCTCTTCTTATTTATTTATTTATTTGCAACGAGAGAGAGAGAGAGAGAGAGAGAGAGAGAGAGAGAGAGAGAGAGAAATGTTTGCACCAGAGTCTCCAGCCACTGCAAAAGAACTCCAGATGTCTGCACCACTTTCCTCATCCACCTTTCCATGGACGCTGGGGAATTGAACCCCGGGTCATTAGGCTTTGCAGGCAAGCACCTTAACTGCTGAGCCATCTCTCCAGCCTCATTTTTTCCTAAACTTAGACTTTCTTATATTAGGAGGAGGCAAGAGGTGAAAACATAGGAGCTCCTGCATGTGGAAAACAGGAGGTGGGCAGGGAGCCCAAGTGGAAGTAGGGGTTCCTGCCCCCCCCTCTACTCCGCAGGGCTTAGGTGAGGGGAGCTTAGCAGAGGGGGAAGTTCTGGGACACCTTTTCTCTCTTTTTTTTTTTGGTTTTTCGAGGTAGGGTCTCGCACTAGTCCAGGCTGACCTGGAATTCACTATGTAGTCTCAGGGTGGCCTTGAACTCACGGCGATCCTCCTACCTCTGCCTCCCGAGTGCTGGGATTAAAGGTGTGCACCACCACGCCCGGCACCTTCTCTTCTTTTAAAAATATTTTTAAATATTTTATTTATTCATTTTCAAGCAGAGAGAGAGAGAGAGAGCGAGAGAGAGAGAGAGCGAGAGCGCGCCAGGGCCACCACCTGTGGGTCTGGCATATGTGGGTCCTGGGGAATTGAACCCATGCCTTGGGCCTTGGGCACTGGAGGCAAGTGCCTTAACCGCTGAGCCATCTCTCCAGCCCTAAAAATATTTTTATTGATTTGCAAGAGACAGAAAGAAAGAGAGTGCGTAAGAGAGCAATGGGGTTCACGGTGCACCAAGGCTTCCTGCCGCTGCAACCAAACTGCCCCACGAGCATTTTTCTACTGTGTGTCTTCGTGTGTATTAAAAATGTGTATTAATGCTACGCTCACTCTTTGAAAACTCTTTTCATTGACAGCTTCCATAATTGTAGACAATATACCATTATGACTCTCTCCCCACCCCCCACCCCCGTGTCCCCTCCCCCTCTCGATTAGTCTCTGCTTTGCTTCAGGGTCACCATCTTTGCCTCCATCATGTGTAGGTATCATCAGGCACTGTGAGGTCATGAATCTCAAGGCCATTTTGGGTCTGGAAGTTTGCGTTGTGAGCAGTCCTCCCCTTCCTTTGGCTCCTACAATCTCTCCACCGCCTCTTCCTCAATAGACCCTGAGCCTCGGGAAGGGTGACAGAGATGTCCCAGGGCTGAACGCTCCACTGTCACTTCTTCTCAGCACTTTGGTGACTTGATCCCAGTGGTCACTGCCATCTGACTCTCACTTTTGGCTAGAGAAACTTCTCTTTCCAGGTGACATGTTTCCATAATAGGAGGAAAAGATGACGACATTGAAACCAAATAGAGACTAATTGAGGGGGGAGGGGATATGATGGAGGGTGGGCTTGAGGGGGGGTGGGGTGGGGAGGGAATTATCATGGTTTATTGTCTATAGCTATGGAAGCTGTCAATGAAAAGTTAAAAATAAAGAAAGTCAGGCAAAGCAAAACTTTATTCAAAGTTTAAGAGAAGGCAAGAAAGCAAAACTCCTACAAAGCAGGAGAGGTCCCCCTTCTTGTAAAAAAGTATTAATTTCTGTGTGTATTTGTGATGGGGGTTGTGTGCTAAGGGCCTCCAGACTCTCTCTCTCTCTCTCTCTCTCTCTCTCTCTCTCTCTCTCTCTCTCTCTCTCTGTCTGTTTTTCAAAGTAGGGTCTTGATCTAGCCCAGGCTGACCTGGGATTCACTATGTAGTCCCAGGCTGGCCTCAAACTCATGGTGATCCTCCTACCTCTGCCTCCTGAGTGCTGGGATTAAAGATTTGTGCCACTATGCCCAGATCTCTCTCTCTCTCTCTCTCTCTCTCTCTCTCTCTCTCTTGCTCTCCCTCTATCTATCATCTATCTATCAATCTTCTTTCTTTCTTTCCTTTCTTTCTTTCTTTCTTTCCTTTCTTTCTTTCTTTCTTTCTTTCTTTCTTTCTTTCTTTCTTTCTTTCTTTCTTTCTTTCTTTCTTTCTTTCTTTCTTTCTTTCTTTCTTTCTTTCTTTTTCTTTCTTCTATTTTTAGAAGCCTGCATGCGAAACAAACCGATGATTTTTAAATTCTCAAGGAAATGGTGATGACATTCACTGAACCCAAGTCAACTTAATAAACCACAGTGGAAAGAGGACATGACCTCACAACAGAACACCAGGAAATCTACGTTTCACACATCACCAAAACTTTTTCCAAGTCAAAATACTTTTAGACACTAATAAAGATTTCACCCATACACATCTACACAGTACTTAATCCTATAAAGAAAATGTGTGAACGCATACAAACTTCATACTTCTTTATATTATAACACATTCACGCTTGCTTTTAAAAAGTCATAGAGTTTTAAGTCGTGAATTTAAAACAACATTCGAATACCACAGTGACAGTAATGGTCAGTTGATTTTCAAAACATTTGCACAAACTGCATTTTGTTTTGTTGAGAAGACATGACCCAGTCTTTTAAGCTTTTAAGAATATTAGGAACTGGGCTGGAGAGATGGCTCAGCGGTTAAGGCACTTGCCTCCGGTGCCTAAGGCCCTGGGTTCAATTCCCAGGACCCACATAAGCCAGACCCACAAGGTGGTGGTCCTGGTGCTCTCTCTCTCTCTCTCTCTCTCTCTCTCTCTCCTTCTTGAAAAATGAATAAATAAAATATTAAACAGGTAATCTTTTTTTTTTTCGAGGTAGGGTCTCGCTCTAGCCCAGGCTGACCTGGAATTCACTATGTAGTCTCAGGGTGGCCTTGAACTCACAGCAATCCTCCTACCTCAGCCTCCCAAGTGCTGGGATTAAAGGCGTGCACCACCACGCCCGGCCCTTAAATAAAATATTTAAAAAAAAAAAAAGAATATTAGGAACTAACAAAATTCAACTCCAGCCCCCTCTTCTATGGGAAAAGTCATGCCAAAGCTTCCTGTGGGCTGATGGGAACCACAGACAGACAGGTACGAAGCACCTGTCTTCATAAAACAAAATCAAGCGCCCTTTTCCAAGAACCTTAAACCTTTTCAGGATTCAACTATTACTTAACGTGCCTGGAACAATCTAGCCAGGGCCACAGGTTGGAGGCGCTCCTCGGAGCCAGGAGTGGACACATTCCTGTGACTCCCCAAAGCACAAAGCCATGCTTGCATGGGAGCTCTGAGAGAGCAGGGGTGGAGAGAACAAGGCAAAAATACCTCCAGAACCTTGCTCCTCACATTGGCCTGCCCGCCATTTCAAATGGCAACCCATCTAAGAAATGAGAAATGCTCTCATTTAGGACAACACCCACGCCATGACAAGAACGAGACTTGAGTCAGACATGACTCCCTCACTCTCGGAGGAATGAAGCGGCCCTTGGCTTCAAACATGACCAGGCCACCACGGACCCCAAGGTCAACAGCAAAGTTGAGTTGAGGACAAAGATAAATGGAAAACTGAGAAGAGAATCAGGGGAACCGAAAGTCTGAAATGCTGACTGATGTCTGTCTCCATGACCAAGGCCATGGCCACTGCGACCTCGGTCAGTCCAGACTGCTGGTCAGCACTCAGCCTTCTTGTGTCCATGCTGGTCCCTTGGGGCCCTCCTGCCCTGGACTCCAGGCTCCCCAGGAGCGCACCACTGTGCCCAGTCTACCTTTATTACTATCTCCAGGACTCAGTTCTTTTTACGTAGATGTCCTGAAGTTATTTATCTGTTATTTTTTGAGGCAGGATCTCGCTGTAGCCCAGGCTGACCTAGAATTTACTCTGTAGCCCAGGCTAACCTCAAACTCATGGCAATCCTCCTACCTCAGCTGGGATTAAAGACACGAGCTACCACATCTGGCCTGAATATCGCTTTAAAAATATTTTTATTTATTTATTTGCAGGAGAGAGAGAGAAAGAGAGAGAGAGAGAGAGAGAGAGAGAGAGAGAGAGAGAGAGAGAGAGAGAACATCAGGGCCTTTAGCCTCTGCAAACAGACTCCAGATGCATGTGCCACTTTGTGCATCTGGCTTTATGTGGGTCCTGGGGAATCGAACCCGGGTCCTTAGGCTGGAGGCAAGTGCCTTAACTGCTGAGCCATCTCTCACGGTAGCCCAGGCTGGCCTTGACAACCTCCCGAGTGCTGGGATTAAAGGTGTGTGTCACCACACCTGTTGGAGGCCTCCTGTTTGCCTAGAGAATCTGGGATGAGTCCTGCTCTGCCGTTCTCTCCTGGGGGAAAGTGCTCCTTGCTAAGAACATGGACGTCTCTTCTCCCTACCCAACACACCTTGCTGTCTAGTCGAGAATCTATTCACACCTGACACCCTACACTCAGGCCACAGCCGCCAGGTAGAGTCATTGCACACCTGCTCTTCCTTCCTTCCTTCCTTCCTTCCTCCCTCCTTCTCTTTCTTTTTCTTTGTTTCCTTCATTTCTTTCTTTATTTCTTTGTTTCCTTTCTTTGTTTCCTTCCTTCCTTCCTTCCTTCCTTCCTCTCTCTCTCTCTCTCTCTCTTTCTTTCTTTCTTTCTTTCTTTCCTTCTTTTCTTTCTTTCTTTCTTTGCCAAGGCTGACCTGGAATTCACACTGTAGTCCCAGACTGACCTTGAACTCTCAGCAATACTCCAACCTTTGCCTCCCAAGTGCTAGGGTTAAAGGTGTGCTCCAACACATCCGCTTCTTTCTCTCTTCAAGGTCTCACTGTATAGCCTAGACTGGTTTAGGACTTATTCTGTAGCCCAGGCTAGCCATGAATTTGTGGAAATCCTCCTGCCTTAGTCTCTTGAGTTCCGGGATTACACACATGCAACAACGTATCAAGCACTTCCTCTCTTTCCCTTCCTTTGTCTTTCTCTCCTTTCTTTAACTCTTAAAAAATTTGTGTGTGTGGGGGGTCTTTTGCTGTTGCAAATGATTATCAGACACTTGTGCAAATTTTTCTGTCTGGTTTTATGTGCGTGTCTGGGGAGTTGTGCAAACAAGCACCTTTAACCACTGGCCCATCTCTGCAGCCCCTCTTGCTTTCAGTTTATCTTTCTACATATTTCAGGCTAGCCTGGAATCACAGTCTTCCTCCTGCCTCAGCTTCCCGAGGGCTGGGATTACAGACATTCACTTTACTTGAATTCCTTCCTTGAGAAAACAGAGGCCGGGGCGAGGGCTGGAGGAGTCGGCTCAGCTGTTCAAGGCTCTAGTTTGCAAAGCTTGCCCGAGTTGGATTCCCCAGCACCTCCGTATGGCTAGACACAAAGTGGCCCGTGTGTTTGTGATCCCAAGTTGCCTATTGAAGGACCTATGAAGGACCAGACAGACTCCATCTTGAAGTTAGAAGCCATTTTGTAACAAAGTTCTGCTTGATCTGATCTACCTTGAACTTGCCTGGCATCTCTCTGACGCTGATGTACCCTTTCCAGAATCCATGTTACTCCTCTCCTTGACCATGATAAGACCCATGCCATCCAGGGAAATATGCCAATCTTATTTTTTTTTTTTTGGTTTTTCAGTTTTTTGAGGTAGGGTCTCGCTCTAGCCCAGGCTGACCTGAAATTCACTACGTAGTCTCAGGGTGGCCTTGAACTCACTGTGATCCTCCTACCTCTGCCCCCCGAGTGCTGGGATTAAAGGCGTGCACCACCATGCCCGGCCCAAATTTTAATTAACCATGTATTCTGCTTGCTAAATCTCTTGTTGGAAGATCCTCAGGTTTTTGGATATAAAACCTCACTTTTCCCCTTTTTGGGCTGCTGGTCTCTGGAGCCCTGCATCTGGGTGAGACAGCTCCTGTGTGCAAAATACAGCTTGCTTCAATTTGGCCTAAATTTGAGTCTGTGGTCTTTTCTTTGTGTTCGTGGGCTCAACACCTATGACAATGGAAGTGTAGCCAGGGCAGCCTGAAGCTCTCCAGCCAGGTAGATGGGTGGCCCCAGCTACAAGGTGTCCCAAAGACAGGGAAGAAGAGCGGAGATACCTTGAGGTTGACCTCTGACCTCCACACACACTCGATGGCATGTGCGTGCACACACAATAAATACATAAGTCAAAATAAAATAAACTTAAAAAAAAGACTCAGTCTTGGGATCACTGGATCATCCAAGTATCCTTCGCCTTTCCCTTGACAAACCACTGGCCCCACATGGCTGAGAATTCAAGGGTCCCGCTGTCCAGGAGGGAGAGACCTCATCTGGCTTGGAGGGTGGGGTGAGGGAGCCTTTGGGAACGCAGAAAGGGGCAGGGGTCTGAGGACGGCTGGGGCATTCTCAGGGTGAGGGGTCTGAAAGCTTGGGCGAGCTAATGCCACCCTGTGGGCACCGAGCTCCCAGAGTCCCTCCAGGCCGGGTGCAGGGCTTCTTCCTGGGGATCTTGAGCTGGTTGCTGAGCGTGCAGCAGTTTGGAGCCCTGGTGATGGATAACTCCCACTTCCCCTGGCATAAAAATAGGTCTCAGTGCCGCCCGTCTGGTTGGCTCCGCTCTTGCATGCTGGGCACACAGGCTCCGGCTTCTCCAGTTTCTAGGCTGGCATCTGCTTCCTTCGTGTAGAACTGCTTGCTAAGGATTTTACCACAGGCAGAGTTTATGAACTGGGATGGCTTCTTTGACAGTTGAGGTTAAAAATAGATCTCCAAGACGGACAGTAAGACTGGGAATGACCTGTGATTCCAGCACTTGGGAGGCGGAGGCGGGTGGATGGAAGGTTCCAGACCAGCCTGGGTACATAGAAGGATCCTGTCTCAGGACTGGGGAGATGCTCAGTGGGTCAAGCATAAGCACCCAAGTTTGGATCCTCGGCACCCAGGTAAAATGCCCCTGTAATCCCAGTTCGGGGAGGTGGAGACAGGGATCCCTGGGCTCTGTAGCTAACTAGCCCAGCCGGATTGGTGAGCTCTAGGTCAGTGAGAGACTCTGTCTCTCCGAGTCAGGTGGAAAATGGCTGAGGAAGACTCCTCCCCCATGTCAACTTCCAGCCTTTGCACATACACGATGCCATTCACAGAGGCCTGTGTGCCCACACACGTACCCTGATGCACCCATTCTCTCCCTCCCCCTCTCTGCTTGCAAATAAATAAATAAAAATATTTTAAAGCAAGTCCTTAAGTTGCAGTGCTCTAGAGTGATGGTCTGCCTTCAGCGTTCTCATCATGAAGTAAATTACTGTTGAATTTCCCTCACATTTCAATGTGAACAAGGAACTTGTCTGAGAAAGTAATGGGGAGACAGACAGGCCAGCTGAGGAATGGACAAGGGGTCCAAACAGACAGTGTTCTCTGGAAGAAAGGAATGACCACTAAACACATGAAAAGATACATCAGTAATCTTGGGGAAAATGTTCACCAAAACCACCCTGAGCTGCACTTCACACCCACAGGGATCCATTTCACACCCACAGAGGTTTGTGTTTCCCCCTTCTTCTGCAACCAATAATTGCCAATAACTCCTCAGGGAGGTCTGGGGCCACATGAGGTAGGGTCTCGCTTTAGCCCAGGCTGACCTGGAATTCCCATGTAGTGGCCTTGAACTCATGGTGATCCTCCTACCTCTGCCTCCCAACTGCTGGGATTAAAGGCGTTCACCACTATGCCCAGTGCCGTATGGAATGTCGATGGGGCCAAACTTGTGCAGGTCTTGTGTAAGGACAGCTGCTGTGAGCTCATGAAAGCCACAGCCAGACCTGGAAGACCATGTATCACAGCACTCCTCCCCATCCTCAGACTCTTACATTCTTTCCATCGCCTCTTCCACAGTGTTCCCTGGGCCTTGGAGAACCGCCCTCACCCTAACCCTCACCATTTTAACCTTTAACCCTAGTGCTTGTTTAAACCAAAACTCCCCAGGGACACATCTCTGAACAGCTCAGTCTCATCAGAGTGTGGAAGAGAAGCAGAGTCAGCCCGGTTAGGACTTGGGTGGGAGGACCATCTCTCAGAGGGTGACTACAGTCACAATGGCTCACTTAGAAGGAGGGGAGGGGAGAGCGTGAAGAGGGAGGGCTTTGTGAGGGTTTATGGGGATGGTGAGGTGGGCACACAGGGGCTGCCTTCCGTCTCTGCCAGGGGAACACACTCAGGTCAAGGGCTTCTAGTCATTTCTTCCTGTAGGTTCCAGAGATAAGATGGAATCCCCATAGAGAGGGAACCATGGGACTCTCACAATGTTTTAAGCAAATTTACTGTTTGTGTTAGACTATACCTGGATGGGCCCTTGATGGGGGCAGAGGCCATAGACCACCTCCCCATCTTCCAGTGGTTCCATCCTTTAAATCCTTCCCCCCGGCTGGAAATGGTTCAGCCATTTAAAGTACTTACTTGCAAAGCCTGCTGGCCCAGGTTCAAATCCCCAGTACCCACATAAAGCCAGATGCACAAAGTAATGCATGCGTCTGAAGTGTGTTTTCAGCGGCTCAATAGAGGCCCTGTCTCTCTCTCTCTCTCTTTTCTTTTTTTTTTTGAGGTAGGGTCTCGCTCTAGTCCAGGCTGACCTGGAATTCACTATATAGTCTCAGAGTGGCCTTGAACTCATGGCGATCCTCCTACCTCTGCCTCCCGAGTGCTGGGATTAAAGGTGTGCGCCACCACGCCCAGCTCTCTCTTTCGCTTTTCTTACAAATAAATCAATAAGAATATATATTTTAAAAAGTATTTTATTTATTTATTTGCAAGGAGAGAGAGAGAGACAGAGAGAGAGAGGAGAGACAGAGAGAATGGGTGTGCCACGGCCAGCCGCTGCAAACAAACCAGATGCATGTGCCACTTTGTGCATCTGGCTTTGAGTGGATACTGGGGAATTGAACCCAGGTCCTTAGGATTTACAGGCAAGCACCTTAACTGCCGAGCCATCTCTCCAGCCCCCATTTTTATTTTTTAAAATTTATTTTAATCATTTACTCCTTCTCCCTGTTTGGCGTGGTCTCCTGCAAAGTTTATTATGCTGGGGCTGGTACAGTTTTTAGTCCTTTTTTTTTCTTTTTTCTTTTTTTCTTTTTTTTTGTCCTTCTTCTAAAGAGTTTCATTCCCTACCCACCTTGCTGTGTATTACAGATTTCTCTCTCAATTTCCCTTGGTGCCACCAGATGAGGAAACCACTTCCCAATCTGGGGGTCCCCCAGGTAAGGGTCAACCATGCACAGGCTCTGTCTTTGGACTCAGACACCTGCTTCGCTTCATTCTCCCCTAAGTGACACTCCTTCCCTTCCTGTACTGAGGCCCCTCCTCCAACCAGCACAGGGCTTGCCCAGGGAACACCAGCCTGCACCAGCTCTCAGGGGCATTTTTCCTGGCATGGGAAGCTACACCCTCAAGGTCCATCTTGCCCTGTTCTCCCTCCGGGCTTCCTGTGAGCCAAATGGGATCCAAATGAGTGATTGTAAAAAGAACACATAAATATTTAATCTCTTCCTTCATTCCACCAACCAGAGGCAGGAGGAATGGGGCCAGGGACATGGGAAAGGCCACTCTGTAAGGAGGAGTCCTGAAGGGAGGGACGTGGCCACCTGCGTTCTCTAGGTAGGGATAGTGACCCATGGCAGGCAGGACAGTAAGTAATGACAGAAAATAATGGACAAAAAGGTCCTCCCTCAGGAAGTACTGAGGGGGCTGCAGGGAGCAGGCTGGGCTGTGCCTTCTGTCTGTGGGTTTGCATTTCTTTGAAGAAGGACTGAGGCGAGTGTCTGTTTCCTTTGAGGGCTGCAGACACTCTGGCACCCCAGCAGCACTGGGTGTGCCTTCAGCTGAGAGGTGAGAAGAACACACCCTGGGTGCCTTGAGGGGGGCACTCACCCCTCCTGCATTAGTGTGGTGACGGGTGGGATGTCTTTGCTTCTGGGTGCAGATTCCTAGCTGCAAGGGACGCTCACAGGTAGGGTTTCCTGTCTGACATCCATAACACCACGTGAGTGGAGCTTGGGCATCAAGGACCTCTCCTGCTAGGGAGATGGCTTAGTGGTTAAAGGCACTCACTTCACAAGTCTGCAGACCTGAGTTCAGATCCGCGTAAAGTCCATCACGAAAGTGGCACATATTTCTGTAACCCGTGTGCCTACAGCAGTGTGTGTGGAGGGGGGGGATCAGGAGAATCTGAAGCCATGAGGCCCACTAGCCTCTCAGAGGCAAGAACAAGAAACCCTGTCTCAGCAAGGTAGGAGAGGACTGTCCTCTGGCTTCCCCATGGGTGCCCACCCCACACACCATCAGCACCATACATACACATATTAAAAGTAAAGAAAAAAAAAGACCTCTTCGGAGAGGCTAACGTCAAGAGAGGAGAGTAAGGAGAGAGAAATGGAGGCTGGGCGTGGTGGTGCACGCCTTTAATCCCAGCACTCGGGAGGGAGGCAGAGGTAGGAGGATCTCTTTAAGTTCAAGGTCAGCCTGAGTCTACATAGTGAATTCCAGGTCAGCCTGAGCTAGAGCAAGACCCTACCTCACCGAGAGAGAGAGAGAGAGAGAGAGAGAGAGAGAGAGAGAGAGAGAGAGAGAGAGAGAGTTCATAGCAGACACCGAATGATTTCAGAGTCAAAGGGGGCTCAGTTTCTCAGAGGAGAAAGGGGGGCAGTTCTGGGAATGGGACAAAAGAAGGGTTGTTCATGGAAAAGCCATACATACCATCCTCCTCCTCATGAGAGAGCAGATGTGATTGTCCTCTGTCTATGGAGGGAGGATGGGCATTTTCCGCGAAAGTGACCGTCTTCCTGTCATGGTGATGCACCACCCGACCAGGTAGCAGGCCTGAAACCACTGGACCCTGGGAGGCTGAGCCTAAGGTGGACTACGTGGTGAGATCCTGTCTCCAAAACCCTAGCAACACCCGCGTTCATGACAAATTTTATCTCATGATATTTAAGGTGGGTTTTTTTTTTTTCAAGGCAGGGTCTCGCTCTAGCCCAGGCTGACCTGGAATTCACTATGTAGACTCAGGCTGACCTTGAACTTAAAGAGATCCTCCTACCTCTGCCTCCCTCCCGAGTGCTGGGATTAAAGGCATGCGCCACCACGCCCGGCTATATATTTAAGGTTTTTAAAAGAGAGGATTTTTTTTTCTAATTCCCCTTATCCAGTTAAAAGCTTTTATTTTTCCTTTAAAATTTTTATTCATCTTTATTTATTTATTTAGGTTTTTTTTTTTTCCCCCCAAGGTAGGGTCTCATGAGAGGTTTCAGGAGACCATCAGGGAGCCAAGCTAGACATGAGAATGTCCTGGGCAGGCAGGGGGTCCTTTTAGGTGGGCTGTGTGGGGGGGTGATATGGACAAAGGCCTTTTGAGGAAGAGATGTCTGGAGCAGGCATAGAAGGGAGGATTGCAGCTCCTGCCCTTCATTGCCCAATGCTGCAGGCTGCCAGCGAGGAAAACCCAAATAACATCGAAATAAAGAAACAAGGGATTTCCCTGGCTTATGTAATGAAAAGGCCAAAAGCTTGGGTGGATGGGCGCCATCTCTGCGAGCCAGGTCCCCGCAACTGCCTCTCTTCCACCATCTTCGGGTTCTGCTTTTCGCTGAGCAGCCCTCGTTTCCCATGACATTCTGTAGTTGCAGCCAGAAAGTGATGAGGAGGACTGGAGAGATGGCTCAGCGGTGAAGGCGCCTACCTGCAAAGCCTGACCAGC
>PVHP010013670.1:15951-40657 GCA_004024765.1 Zapus hudsonius
GAGAGAGAGAGAGAGAGCGCACCAGGGCCACCACCTTGTGGGTCTGGCTCATGTGGGTCCTGGGGAATTGAACCAGGGGCCTTAGACACTGGAGGCAAGTGCCTTAACCGCTGAGCCATCTCTCCAGCCCTGCAAATAAATTTTTTAAAATTTAAGAAAAAGAAATATAAAGATGTATTGATTTCCATCCTACCAGTTGAGGAACATAAGCTCCACAGCAGGAGAGAGAGAGAGAGAGAGAGAGAGAGAGAGAGAGAGAGAGAGAGAGAGAGAGAGAACTTCCCAAAAGTTGGTGCATATGCATCTCATTGGACCATCTTGGAACGCCTTCTCACGCATGCCCTATCTCTGTGGTCAGAGGTGTGGGATACGTGATGAGCCCCTCACTGGGGTCCATCTAAGCTCTGCATTGGTTACGGTATGTCAAAGTCTGTCTTGTGTTTCTGACATCAAAAAGTCCACATTTGGGGCCTATACGATAGGCCTGAAATGTGGATTTTTTTTTTTTATGTCAGAAACACAAGACAGACTTTAATGAAACCCTTGAGAGAGTAACAGGATCAACAAGAGATCTATCACCACAGCCAGTCAGTCAACCCAGGCAGGATAAGTCAGCAAGACAGACAGGATTTCCAATACAACCCAGAGCAGAAGTCCAGAGACCCTTAAAATCTCAACAATAAAGCAGACTTAAAACTCACCCACCATGACTCAGGGAACCGAGCAGAAGAGGGGGCAGAAAGATTGTAAGAGCCATGGTGGGGAGAACATCCAGAGACATGGCCCCCCTCAGCAACAATGCACAAGGCAGGGGGGTGGGGGGAACCTGGCTGCCTCCTGTGCTCTCCATAACCCTCTACCCTATGGAATGATCCAGTATGCCCACCAAGGAGGATACTCAGTGGATTGGGGACAGGGAGGAGGGAAATGGGGATACCAACAGAATATTTGCTCAAACAATATATCTAATTTTGGATAATAAAGATATCAATAAAAATGCACTGAGGAGACCACCAGTAGATGTATGTAAACCAACTTGGTTCTATTTCTCTGAAGGTTCCTCTCTCTTCTTGGCTCCCTGCGTTCAACTCCCTTCTCAGGCTGAATGTCCTCATGGTGACAAAGATGCTGCCACAGCTCCAGATGTCATAGACTGTCCATTGGATGGCCCTGAATCCCAAACCAAACGCTGGATCTTCACATTGTTTATGTGACCCTCGAAGCCATCCATAAATAGGAAGTGTCACAGGCAGATTGGCTAAGACCTGGCTTTTTTTTTTTATTTAAGTGTTTTATTGACAACCTCCACACAAATACACAAGGTACCCTGGTTGTAATTCCCTCTCCTTTCTCCCCCCATCCCCTGCCCCCCCCCACTGACTCTCTTCTTTTTTTCAAATATATATATATTTAATTTTTTCAAGGTAGGGACTCACTCTATTCCAGGCTCACCTAGAACTCACAGCAATCCTTCTACCTCTGCACCTGAGTGCTGAGATTAAAGACATGTGCCATCATGCCTGGCTTCTCTTCTATTTTTTTTTGCAAGGAGAGAGAGAGAGAGAGAGAGAGAGAGAGAGAGAGAGAGAGAGAGAGAGAGAATGGGTATGCCATGGGTTCTTGCCACTATAAGCAAGCTCCAGCCAGATGCATGTGCCATTTTGTGCATCTGGCTTTATATGGATACTGGGGAATCAAACCTGGAGCAGCAGACTTTATAAACAAGCATTTTTAACAGTTGAGACATTTCCCCAGTCCTAATTATTTTTTTTTTAAATTTTGTCTATTTTTTTGCAAGCAGAGAGAGAAAGGGGGAGAGAGTATGGGCCCGCCAGGGTCTCTTGCCACTGTAATCTCCAGATGCATGCGCCACTCAACACATCTGGCTTTACATGGGTATTGGGGAATCAAACTCGGACCGTTAGGCTTTGCAAGCAAGTACCTTTAACCCAGAGCCATCTCTCCAGTTCTCTAATTCCTTTTTTTCCTAATTCTTTTTTTAAATTAAAATTAAAAAAAATTTTTTTTTTGGTTTTTCGAGGTAGGGTCTCACTCTAGCCCAGGCTGACCTGGAATTCACTCTGTAGTCTCAGGGTGGCCTGAAACTCACAGAGATCCTCCTACCTCTGCCTCCCGAGTGCTGGGATTAAAGGCCACCATGCGGGGTTTAAATTGAGGAGTTCATACATGAACATAGTATAGTTGGATCGTCTTCTCCCCCAACGACTCTCCTGTGTTTCTCCAGCCCTAGTCCACTCTCCTAAGTATTTTCTGTGTTGAGATCCCATTCTTTTGGCTCTGGGCTCTAGATCAACATGTTGATGGGTCTAATATTGTGGAGGCCATGCGGGAATAATGACCGTGAATGCACCAGTGAGTGTAAATCCATAGACGGTTCCCCAGAGTTCTCCTAGTCACCCCGTGGCTCTTCTATTCCCTCCGCCTCCTCTAAGCCTGAAAGCGATGCCTCAGCTCTCAACAGCTTCTTCTTTTCAGCACTTTGATGAGTTTTTTAAAAGATATTTTATTTATTGATTTTCAAGCAGAGAGAGAGAGAGAGAGAGAGAGAGAGAGAGAGAGAGAGAGAGAGAGAGCGCACCAGGGCCACCACCTTGTGGGTCTGGCATATGTGGGTCCTGGGGAATTGAACCCAGGGCCTTAGGCACTGGAGGCAAGTGCCTTAACCACTGAGCCATCTCTCTAGCCCCACTCTGATGAGTTTGGAGACTGACATCTCCACCGAGAAGCTTCTCTGACTAGCAGTGAGAGCAGTGCTAATTTTCTTTCTGTCACCACCTCCAAAATAGAGAATAAAAATTCATGTCTGAGGGGCTGGAGAGATGCCTCAGCGGTTAAGGCGCTTGCCTGCAAAACTTTACGTCCCGAGCTCAAGTCCCCAGTTCTCACAGAGCCAGATGCACAAAGTGACACATGCATCTGGAGTTTGTTTGCAGCAGCTGGAGGCCCTGGTGTGCCAGTTCCCTTTGTCTCTCTCTCTTCTCTCTCTGCTTGCAAACAAATAAAATTTAAAAATACAAAAAGAATTTCTTGTTCTACAGGAAGAGAGTTGGTGTCCCAGGCAGCACTCCTCAGGGGGCTAAGAGGAAAAGGCCACCAGGACTTAAGAACATCTGGGGACACGAGAGACATCCACTTCTCCTTTCACTTCCTAATGCTCAGTGTTGGACTTTAAGGAAGAATGGAAATTTCCAAGCGAAAGGCAGGTTCATGGAAAGAGAGTGGCTGCTAATACAGTCTGGTAATTGTTGCGGTCAGCTTTCTAGTTGCTGCGCAGAAAGAACCCGAGCAAAGGCGGTTTGTGGAGGAATGGGTTTATTAGGCTTACAAACTCGAGGGGAGACTCCATCAAGGCAGGGAAAACGATGAGCAGAGGGCTGGACATCACCTCCACCACAGCACTGCAAACAGCGGCAGGAAGGTGTGCCAAACAGTGGCAAGGGGAAACTGGCTTATAACCCCAGAAGCCCGCCCCCAACAACACAGCTCCAGAGAGGTTGTAAAACCCAAAATGCCATCAACTGAGGATCAATCACTCAGAACACATTCGTTTCTTTGTGGGGGACACCTGGATCAAACCATGACACCTTCCTTCCTTCCTTCCTTCCTTCCTTCCTTCCTCCCCCTCCCTCCTCCTCTCTCTCTCTTTCTTTCTTTCTCTCTCTCTCTCTCTTTCTTTCTTTCTTTCTTTCTTTCTTTCTTTCTTTCTTTCTTTCTTTCTTTCTTTCTTTCTTTCTTTCTTTCTCTCTTTCTTTCTTTCTTCTTTCTTTCTTTCTCTTTCCTCTCTCTCTCTCTCTCTTTCTTTCTGACTCACTGAGTTAAATTACGGTTGTTTGCATGAGCATAGGTGGGGGGGTTAATGCAGTTACCTTCTTGCTTCTGAGATGAAATCAGAAGCTGGTTATGGAAGAAAACGGTTTATTTACAGCCAGAGGAAGGGGAGGACTGCTTACAATTCTGTTTTCCACACACAAAATGGCCTTGATACTCGCATCTTCCCAGTCCTGTACCACCTACACAAGACCTGCATAAGAGGAAGAAATGAAAATAAAGAGAGATTAAGCGGAAAGAAGGGATTCCATGGAGGGTAGATTTGGGAGGGGGAATTGTCATCGTTCATTGTCTAATTGTGGACGCCGTCAATAAAAAGTGAAAAATAAACAAATGCAAAAGAAAAGACTTGGTTCTCTGTCGTCCCATCATGCACAGCGGTGCTTCAGCCCCCTCGTCCTCCTTGCTTGGCCCTGGAAGCTCCTTTCAGGGTAAGTCATGACTTCATCTGTCCGCTTTTAGAAACTGCTTTTGCCCAGAGCTCTGAAAGTCAAAACAGGATTTACACAGCCGGGAATTGAGGAAAAGTTTCACAACTCAAACCCCAAAGGAGAAGTGTGGCCTCTCAGCTTCCTCCTGGCCCTGGGGCCAGCAGGCAGTGGGAATGAAAATGGGGTTGACCATGCCCAGAAACAATGAAGGCTCCCAGCACCCCTCCCTTTTGGGAGGCTGGCACTCCGTGGGCAGCTCGTCCCAGGCCCCCATGGGAACAAGATGCTGGTCCTCCAGCCAGGTGTGAAGCCACCTGCTTGGAGCACATTGTCCAGAGTGAAGAGGCAGGTGGCAGGTGAGCTGTGGATTCCAGGTCTTCTCATGCTCCAAGGGAGACCACCAGCCTCTCCCACCCCACCCCCTTCAGCTTCTCACCTTCTTCCTCAGATGGTAGGGTAGGGAGTTATGGCTGGGGGGCACCCGTGGGAAGAAATTTAAAGAGGAAGGGGGTCTGGGAAGGTGTGTCTGCGGGTAAAAGTGTGTGCTGCTGTACAAGCAGGAGGACTTGAGTTTGATCCCCAGCACCCATGTAAAAAAGTCAGCCATGCTTGGGCGTGCCTGGAACTCCAGCACTCCTGGGGTGGAGACAGGAAGATCGCCGAGGCTCCCTGCTGGTTAGTCTAAGCAAAACACGGGGTGCTCCAGGTCAGCAAGAGACTGTATCTCAGAAAATAAAGTGGAAGAATAATAGAGACATGTGAGGTCTTCCTCTGACCACCACATTCATGCATATGGGGATGCACCTGCACATACATATGCATGGACTACGTGTCCACACACAGGCACACACACACAATACACACATGTACACACATACACACATACACACACAATACACACATATGTACACACATACACACATATACACACAATACACACATATGTACACACATATACATACACACATATATATACACATACACGTATACACACATATATACACACATATACACATGTATACACATACACACATGTATACACACATACACACATGCACACATATACACACATGTATATACACATATACACACAATACACACATATATACACATATATACACACATACACACAATACACACATATACACATACACATACACATACATATACACTTACACTCATGTATACACACATACACACATATACACACATACACACATATATACACATATATACACACACAATACACACATATACACACATACACACATATACACATACACATATATATACACATACACACATGTATACACATATACGCACATACACACACACACACACACACATGAAAGGCAAAGGGAACCAGTGAGAAAGAATACTATAGAAGCAGAGAGGAACATGGGAGAGAGGGGAGAAGGCAGGCACCATGAGTTCAAGGCCAGCCTGAGACTACATAGTTCCAGGTCAGCCTGGGCTAGAACGAGACTCTACCTCAAAAACAAACAAAAATAAACTTAAAAGAATAGAAAAACTGGGCGTGGTGGCGCACGCCTTTAATCCCAGCACTTGGGAGGCAGAGGTAGGAAGATTGCCGTGAGTTCGAGGCCAGCCTGAGACTACATAGTGAATTCCAGGTCAGTCAGCCTGGGCTAGAGTGAGACCCTACCTCGAAAACCCCCCCCCCCAAAAAAAAAACCAAAAAAAAAACCAAACAAGATATAAAGCTTTGTATGATTTGTGTGATGGTTTCAAGTCCTCCTGCCTCTGCTTCCTGGGGACTAGAATTCCAGGCCTCTTGCCATCACACTTGGCGCAAATATATATATATATATGCCAAGAAAAATAAACTGTCTGTATGAAACAATGGCTATCTCTGAGAGATGGAATATTATGCAATTTAAACTCTTTAAACTTAAAATGATTTTTTATATCTTCTACAACAACAAGAAGACATAAGGCATATTAGAAGAAAATAAGAAAGCCAGGCTGGGTGGATCATACCTGGAATCCTAGCACTTGGCAGATAGAGTCAGGACGATCAGGAATTCAAGGCTAGCCTGGGCTAATGAGATCTTATCTCCAAAACAAACAAAACAAAACCACATTGAAAGCTAAACAATCTAGAGCCAGGCATGGAGGCTGAGGCTTCTGGTCATTGTGAGTTCCAGGTCAGCCTGGGCTAGAGTGAGAATTTACCTCCCAAAACAAAAACAAACAAATAAACAAAAACTTGAACGCTCTCATCTGTGATGGAAAAAGATGCAAATTAATTTTTTGTTTTTATCTAAATAAATGAGGATATATGGGGCATAAGATAACGTCCCTGCTGTGTGTGTTTTGCAGTTTTTAGCACCGTGGCGGTCATGTCTGGGGAATGGAGATCCCCCCACCCTACACGCTCCAGGTACAGCCAACCATGAGGACCCAAAGCTTTTCTAGGAGCCCAAAACATTTATCGTGCATCTTTCTTGGTGGCAAGGTGCCCGGAGAAGGGACACTCTCAGGATGTTATTGATGGATATCTGGAGATAGCTCAGTGGTAAGCCGCTTGCCTTATAAGTGTGAGGACCTGGGTTTGATTTCCAGAGGGTTTGGCCTCTGGGAGTCCTGCTGCTGAGTGTCTGCGGATGCCATCTGTCATCAGAGCTACAGAGGAGGAGGCTGGGGAGATGGCTTGGTAGATAAAGTGCAGCACCATCTTGGGGACCTGAGTTCACATCCCAGGATCCCATGCACAGCCGGATGTGGTAACAAGAGTGTCTGTTAGCCCTGTGCGAGATGTGAGGCTGAGACAAGGGAATCCTGAAGCTCCTGAGCAGGGAGAATGCTGGGGTGAAAAATAAGAGTCCCTACGTCCTGCACAGAACAGGGTGGAAGGGGAGGACCACTGCCTGAGGTTGTCCTTTGACCTCCACGTGTGTGCTGTGACACGTGTGTGCCTGCATTCACTCACACACACTCATGAACACATCACACACACCATCCTGGTGCACACAGCTCTGCCCTGCCCTTATGTGTACTGGTTCCCTTAAATTGTGGTCTAGCCCACGAACTTCAGCCCCCCCCCTGGCCATCCACCTGCTGGCCTTCTTCCTGGGGTTTCTCTGCTGCCTACTTGTGGTCTCTGCCGGTCTGTACTGTTACCAAGATGAGAGAGGGGCTGGAGAGACTGCTCAGTGGTTAAAGGCACTTGCTTGTAAAACCCAATGATCTGGGTTCGATTCCCCAGTACCCACATGAAGCCAGATGTACTAAGTGGCGCTTGTGTCTAGAGTTTGTTTGCAGTGGCTAGTGGCCTTGGTGTGCCCATATCAACTGACTTTCTCTCTCTCATAAATAAATAAATAAAAATATTATTTTAAAAGATGAGAGAGGAAGGAGAGAAGCCAAGTCTCACCAGCCATCTTTTTCTTAGCTACAAAAATGTACTTTGGAGCCTGGCATGGTGGCACACGCCTTTAGTCCCAGCACTCGGGAGGCAGAGGTAGGAGGATCACCATGAGTTTGAGGCCACCCTGAGACTACATCGTGAATTCCAGGTCAGCCTGGGTTAGAGTGAGACCCTACCTCGAAAAACAAAAACAAAAAAACAAAACAAAACAAAACAAAAGTACTTTGGAGCCCAATTATCTCTGACCACTCCCCCCCCAAAAAAAAACAAAGCTGTGGTCCTGGCACTTTGAGGTTCCTCCTGGGAAAGGCCAACAAGAAGGATGAACATGATCACGATGATTTCTCTGAGCTTGTTTGGCCAGCCAACATCTCACTCAATCCTCAGTGTCATCACTATGTGTGTCCTTATTTTTCTGATCCGGATACTGAGCCTCTGAGGGGTTAAGTTGCCCAAGGCTGCAGATGTTGGAACACATCCCAGTCCTCTCACGTCCAGAGCACACCTGTTGCTTTAAAATAATTGTCTGTGTGTGTGTGTCCCTAGGATAGGCTGAGTGGGTAGGGGTGGATTTGTGGATGAGCCTAGGGAAGGTCCCCCAGACGAGGTATGTATCCTGCATAGTCCCAGGCACACCGCCTCTCACAGAGTTTTCCACTGGTCCAAATGGAGACAGGGCAGCAGATACAGAGACAGAGAAACAGGACCTGCACTGGTAGGAAGTACTGGTGGTTTCTACCACCACCCAGCTAGGAAAACAACATTCATTCATTTGCAAGGAAATACAGAGAGAGAGAGAGAGAGAGAGAGAGAGAGAGAGAGACAGACAATGGCCAGTAGCATCAGGGCCTCTTGCCTCTGTAAGTGAACTCCAGATGCACGCACTACCTTGCACATCTGGCTTTTACATGGATACTGGGGAATTGAACCTGGGATGTATGGGCTTCGCAAGCAAGGACCTTTAACCACTGAGCCATCTCCGCAGCCTTGTCCTCTGCGTTTTTGCAAGGCCAGCGCTCGGAGGTAGGAGTGGTTCTGGCCCAGTTGTGTGCTGAGATCCAACTGGCCTTCCGAATACGTCTTTCATGTCATCACTGGTGTCCTTGCCATTTGGGGCTTTTCAATGAATCTCCTTCTGTTCTATATTCGGAGAGAACGTAGGATTCTTTTTCAAAGAAATTATTCTTCATTTGGTGAGTGTGTGAGTGTGGGTTTGTGCTTGGCTCAGCATGTGTGCGGGGGTCAGAGGACAAGTTTGGGTCAGCTCTCACCTGCCACCTGAGGCAGGCTTTCCATTTACTACTCTGTCTGACAGGCTAACTGGTCTGCCAGCTTCTGGGAAACTTTCCTGTCTCTTCGTCCCTTGTCGCCAAAGGCACACTGGGATTGCACTTGTCGGCCATAGCTTCCAGCTTTAACAGGGGGCTTGGGGGTCCGAACTCAGAATTGCACAGTAACTGCTTTAGTCATTGAGCATCTCCCCAGCCTTAGGAATATAGGATTATATTTTCTTTTTAAAAATATTTCTATTTATCTTTATTATATGTGTGCATGTGTGTGTATGTGTGTGTGTGTGAGAGAGAGAGCACACAAACACACACATGGCAGGTCAGGGCCTTCGGCTGTTGCAGATGAACTTTTAAAAAAATATTTATTTACTTATTTATTTATTTGCAAACAGAAAGAGATAGAGGATAGACAGAGAGAGAGAGAGAGAGAGAGAGAGAGGGAGAGAGAGAGAGAGAGAGAGAATAAGTAAGTCATGGCCTCCAGTCACTGTAAACCAATTCCAGATGTATGAGCCACCTTATGCATCTGTCTTACGTGGGCATTGGGGAATTGAACCCAGGTCGTTAGGTTTTGCAGGCAAGCGCCTTAACGGCTCCAGCCCACATATGCACTTTTTGAGTCGGCTTTATGTGGGTTCTGGGGAATTGAACTTGGACCGGCAGGCTTTGCATAGGAGCGACTTTAACTGCTGAGCCTTCTCCTCGGCCTGAGAACATTGGATTCTTATGTTACAAATTTAATTTTCTTCTAGGAATGACAGTCTTTCTTACTTTTATTTCTCAGGCCAGAGGAACCAGTTCTTTCCTACACAGGAGTCCAGAAAAGGTTAAGCTTTCATTGAAAGTCTCGTTACCCGCTGTTAGAATTAGCACTTGGCATCGAGGGGCATCTGCATGAACACGGAGGGAAACTGCCTCCCTGCCCTGTGGTTGAGGCAGCTTCGCAAACAACACCCCCAGCTTCCTCCCACCTACGCTCGGTGCCTGTGTCTGTCTTTCTCTGTTTGCAGTTTGCTGACATCTCATGCCACTGTCTCAGTCTGGCATGAATACCCCTTCTGGGCCCAGAAAACCTCTTGTCCCTAAAGACCCAGGTCAGATGTCACCCACCATCCCTGCGATGATACCACATAATATCAATAATGGAAGCTCGCTTGTTGCGTCTCTTGTCATTTCAATGTGCAACTCTCATGGCCTTTGGATCCAAGCTCACAGGTTGTCTACAACCTGTGCTCCATCCAGGGTTTGTAACAAACTGTCATTTTCATCAAATGAAGCTCTTCTGCATGAGGACCTGAGTTCAAATCCCCAGCAGCCACGTACCAAGCCAGGTGTGGAGGCTGGTGCTGGAGAGGTAGAGACAAGAGGCTCCCTGGGCCTTGCTGATGAGCTTGTCTGTCCAAATTGATCAGTTCCAGGTTCAGTGAGAAACCCTGTCTCATAAAAATAAGGAGAGATGGCTCAGTGGTTAAGGCACTTGCCCGCAAAGCCTAGTGACCTGGGTTCGATTCCCCAGTGCCCACGTAAAGCCAGACGCACAAAGCGGTGCATGTGTCTGGAGTTCGTTTGCAGAGGCTGGAGGCCCTGGTGCATCCATTCTCTCAGTCTGTGTCTCTTCTATTTCTGCTTGCAAATAAATTTAAAAAATTGAAAACATAAAAGGTGAAGCGTGACCAAGGAAGACACTGACATGGAACTCCAGTGTAAATGCTCACTCAAACATACACACCTACACACACACACAATCACATCCACACATCCACCCACCCCCACAGCTCTAAAGTCCCTCTGCCCTTTGACCCTTGCCCCCATGGCAAGGAACTTATCTGTCAGCAATAATTGAGCAGGAGAAAGAAAACTCCACAGATGAAATTGCCATGAAGTGTGTATTGGCTAAATATTGGAAAGAAGTCAAAAGTTTACCACCAGAGTAATGAGTAAGCTGTACATGACCTTCAAGTGACGCTTTCATTCTGGAAACGAGCTTAGAACCAGCCAAGGGAATGCCGGGTACTCAGCCATGAGTCACACAGCACGTCCGCCCTCTGGAAGCTTCTCGAATGGTTATGCTAAGCTGCGCAGACATAGAGTGAGTGGGGATCTAATGTTTAAAAAACAGCAGGTTACAAAATGACGTCATGATTGTAACCCGAAACACGGAGAGAGTGAATGACGCCCAGATGGATGATCGCGGGCGGGAAAGGGTGTGTGTGGTTGACTCACAAGTATTTCCTTAAACATCACGACAATTGCTTCTCAAGCTTTAAGGGTTTCCAGCATGAAGATTAATTAGGAAAGTAATTAATTAGTTAGCATCTGGCTCTCGGATAAACCTTTGGGAGGTGATGGGGACTTCTTGCTGGGTTGGGGCAGAGGCCTTGCGATGCCTGTAAGAGAATTTCCAAGGCCAGGGGGAACTCGTTGTTTGGTCAGTGTCCCCAGAGCCAGCGTCCTCTGGTCAGAGACTTTAGGCTCCTCCGGCTCTATCTGTAACCTACTTGGGGGTGGGGTACCAGTGCCAGGTGTGTGGCATCTGGGAGCCAGACCAGGGGTGACAAGAGTTGGCCATTATCCCCAGGAAACCACATGAGGCTTGGTTGACCTCAGTCTACCCAGTGGGCAGTAAGAGAGTTGGGAGGAGGCTCCGTCCCTTGTCTTTGGGGCAGGATGAATTCACGTCTGTTCTTTTTTTTTTTTAAATATTTATTTATTTGAGAGAGAGAGAGAGAGAGAGAGAGAGAGAGAGAGAGAGAGAGAGAGAGAGAATATGGACATGTTAGGGCCTGCAGCCCCTATAAGCTCCAGACACATGCGCCTTGTGCATCAGGCTTTATGTGGGCACTGGGGAATCAAACTCTGGTCCTTCTGCTTTGCAGGCAAACACCTTAACCACTGAGCCATCTCTTCAGCCCGCATTCACGTCTTTTCTTGGGCTAAGAGCACTTGAGGGTGACGGGTGAGGTCAAATGGAACTGAGTCTGGCTGAGGAGGTGTGGGGCGTGGGGGTCCTTTGGTGTGTCGATGACTTTCCTGTTGCTGTGGAACACACCGGACAAGGGTTTGTAGTTCAAGGGGATACGGCCCCTCATGGCGGGGAAGTCATGGCGGCAACTGGTCACATTCAATGCCCAGTCAGGAAGCAGAGATCAATGAATGCCCATTCTCTATACAGTTCAGGACCCCCGGCCTATGGCAGGGTGCCATCCACACTTGGGGTGGGTCTTCCCGCCTCACCAGACTCGTTCAGAGATTTCTTTCTATGGGATTCTAGACTCCATTGTGGAGACATGATTAACCATGTCATTGGAGAAGGAGGTGGCTTGGGTGTTCTCAGAGGCCAGACACATGAGTTTGTGCCCATGCAGTGGCACCATGCTTGGGGGAGTCAACGAAGAAGAGGCGGGCAGTGGGTGCTGACTGCTGTGACAAGGGGAGAGGCTGGGTCAGCCACACGACAGTGGTGAGGTCTAACTCTTGTTCCGTTTGATTGTATGATCAAAGCCGCTTCCACCCCTCCAGCTTCTTGGAAATATTCCTTCCTCAATCTCTGAGCAAGGGGTTGGAAGAGAAGCCACCGTCACCACCTGGACAGGAATAGGGGCTGACAAAACCTGGGCCATCATAACCCTTCTTTGGGAACGTTCACCTTGAGATCAGGGAGGGATGAGTCTCTGTCTCTCTCTGGCGACAAAGCGGCCATGTGCGCCTGGGGAATGGAGGGTCAGAGAGAGAAAATTCTAGCTAATCTAAAGCTTGGTTTCTGGTCACTCTGAGGGTTCAGTCACCTTGTGCCCACAGCACATTGAGAACAGCGTTCACCATGTTTTCTGATGAAGCGAGTCTGGTTGGAGACTGTCATTTATAAGCTAAAACATCCTGACATTTGCAGTCATTTATCATTCAACCTCTGGGCATCGTTTTCAGAAACTGCAGGATGGTTTTGTGAGCGTTATCCGTATTTCTTGCGTATTATAAAACAACAACAGAAAAAGCTCTGTCCTCATTACTGGCTGTCAGATGATTCGAGAACTCGGGGTTCTCAGTAGAGACAGGGCTGGGGGAGTCCTTCAGAGCAGGATGGACCCTTCCCCATCACTGGTGTGGTGAGTGAAATTACTGCTCATGATGCTTCCTTGCTGGCTCCTCTGGGATTCCGTCGGGGAGAAGCTGACATGGACGGAGCCTCCACACAGGACGGCCAGGCCCTTCCTGTACAGGTGGGACAGATATCTTCTAAACTTCTCCCCAGCAAACGCATAGATGAGGGGATTGAGACAGCAGTGGCTGAACGCCACGGTCTCGGTCACACTGAGGGCCAACCTCAGGTCCCTCTTCAGGTCGCAACTGGGAAAGAAGTCGTAGAATTTGAGAGTCTCCAGGAAGATCACGACGTTGTAGGGCGTCCAGAAGAGGACAAACACGACAACCACCATCAGGATGAGCCTGACGGCTTTGACTTTCTTTTGGTTCTTGCAGGAGAACAGCGTCTGGATGATTCGAAAGTAGCAGAAACTCATGACAAGCAGAGGCAGCAAGAAGCCCAGGACATTGGCTTCCATGTTCCGGAGCACTGGCCAGATATCCTGTAGGACCTCAGGGTAGTCACCCAGACATTCGTTCTCCTTCCGTTTCGTGAACATGAATTGGGGTGTCGCCACCAACATGGCTGCTGCCCACACCCCCAGGCTGATGGTGACTCCGTGCTGCACGGTTCTGTTATTCATGGAGTGGGCAGCCAAGACGATGGCCATGTACCTGTCGATGCTGATGACCGTGATGAAGAAGATGCCTCCAAAGAAGCCGATGAAGAAGAGGGCGGTGGTGAGCTTGCACACGGCATTGTGGAGACCCTGATCACTGATCACGTAGTGAGTCCAGAAGGGCAGAGTGGCTACGAAGAGCAGATCACTCAAGGCCAAGTTCAGGAGGTAAATGTCGGTGATGCTCTTGGGTCTCCTGCTGTTGGTGAGGGCCAGCACCACCAACAAATTCCCCACCAGGCCAAAGGCAAAGACGAGACAGTAGAAGATGGACAGGAAGATGGTCCCAAAGGCCACGATGTCCCCCATCTCACAGGCCTCGGCAGATTCGTCATACTCAAAGTTATATAGATCCAGTTCAGAAAAAGAGGTGGGCATGGTGAGGACCTGGTCAGAAGAAAAACCACACATGACAGAGTTAGTCCTCAGAGGGACAGATGTGGAATTTCATCCCACCCCATCGTACAGAGGTGCAGGATGAAACAAACATTGGTTGGGGACACGAGCCATCTTTGTATGTTTGTATTGAGATAGTGTCTCAAATAGGCCAGGCTGGACTTGAACTTGCTATGTGGCCAAGGATGACCTTGAACTTCTGATGCTTCTGCCTCCATCTCCTGAGTGCTGGGATTACAGGTGTGTGCCTCTACTGTGAAAGATGCCGTTTTATTTATTTATTAATCTGGGGGGGGCATGTGTGTGCCCGGTGTGCCCCTGATCGGAGGCCAGAGTAGAACGTCAGGAATCCTTCTGTATGACTCACTCTTTCCTTGAGGCGGGTCTCTCACTGAACCAGCCTGATGCCATTTTCTGGTCAGACTGGCTGACCAGCCAGCTCCAGCAGTTATCCCGTGTCCACACCACAGGACTGGGCGCAGGTATGTACGGCAATACCCAGCTTGCTTTTCTCATGGGTTCTGGGGATCAAACTCAGGCCGTATGTTTGTGTGGTAAGCTCTCTTTCCAAGTAAGCTATCTCCCCAGCCTCTTCATAATGTTTAAAAATTTTTCTTTTTCTTTTTCGTTTTTGGAGGTAGGGATTTGCTCTAGCCCAGGCTGACCTGGAATTCACTCTGTAGTCTCAGACTGTCCTCGAACTCACAGCAATCCTCCTGCCTCTGCCTTCTGAGTGCTGGGATTAATGGTGTGTGCCACCACACCCAGCTAAAATCATTTTTAAGGGGCTGGAGACATGGCTTAGTAGTTAAGGCGTTTGTCTGCAAAGCAGAAGGACTGGAGTTCAATTCCCCAGTACCCACGTAAAGCCAGATCCATAAGGTTGCCCATGTGTCTGGAATTCATTTGCAGTGGCTGGCATACCCATTCTTCTCTGCCTCTTTCTCTCTCACTCTCTCTCAAATAAGTAAAATAAAAAAATCATTGTTAAATGTGTGCAGCCTGTATATGCTCTGTGTACGTACCTGTGTGTGCATGCATGTTTGTGTGTGGGAACACCATCCATCTCTTCTTTAAAAAATTTGTAAATATTTTTATTTATTTATGCATTTGAGCAAGAGAGAGAGAGAGAGAGAGAGAGAGAGAGAGAGAGAGAGAGAGAGAGAGAGAGAGAACTAGAGCGATCATGAGGGCCAGGGCTTCCAAAAGAACGCCAGATGCATGTGCTTACCACTTTGTGCATCTGGCTGTACATGGGTATTGGATAATTGAATCTAAGCCAGCAGGCTTTGCAAGCAAGCACCTTTAAATGCTGAGCCATCTCCTAAACCCCTACTTTTTGTTTGATTTTTGGACGCAGGGTCTCTGGCCCAAGCTAATCTGGAACTCACAGCAATTCTCCCTCAGCCTCCCTAGTGCTGGGACTAAAGACAGTGAGAGACAGTCAGTCACTGGTCTGGAGCTCATCAAGTAGGCTATGCCTGTTGGCTGATGAGCCAGGATTAGGAATCCATTTGTCTCCGTCTCCCCAGTGCTGGGATCATCACCATGTACCACTATGCCCAATCTTTAAGTGGGTTCTGGGAATTGAACTCAGGTCCTTATGCTTACAAGGCAAGCACTTTATTCACTGAGCCATCTCCCCAGCCTTGGACTTTGATGTTGAGAGCTTTTCTGAATCCCAGAAATCTCTCTTCCTCGGCAGGCATCAGACAGAGTCCCATGCTCTAGGGCAACATTCTCGTTTCTTGTTGAACTTTGCTGATCAGGAACTCCTCAGTCCCAAGCACATAGGGTTAGCCACCCCACAGCTTAGCTGAAGAGAAGGCATTTTTGTGACCCAGGAGTCTGCAGTCCCAGAAGGATCAACCGACCCAAGATGGAAGACAGGCTCTGTTTGTCTGAGCGCCTTACCCATCAGGATATGATCACCCTTGGTTTACCCATATTCCTTCTGAGCAATAACTGAGAAAGTGGACATTTCTCCACAGGTTGGACAATAAAACTTGTCTCATTCCCACTCTTTTCCCAGCCCGATGCTCTGGTTACAGACTCTAGCGCCAACAGATGAGGCATCTCTCCACCTTGCTCCCCCAGACCTCGTCTTCCTGGTGGAACTGGGGGCAGCCCTCATAAGGTGGGGTGTCTCAGAGCATGCCTCGTGGCTGTCACTGCCTTCTTCCTCATCAAAACGAAAAGCAAGGGTCAGGGTTCTTTAACCAAGGGAGTTCCCACATCCCACCGCACCCTGTTCACAATGGTTTTTCCCAGGGCTGTCTTTGCCAAGGTGTCAGCCCACCCAGACAGCTGTTATTTCGTTCTGCCTCACTTTTATGTGTTCTGCATGTCACCCACTGTCTTCTGTGAAGAAGTGGGCCAAGGCTGTCCGCCCTGGGCCATCTCAGACTTGATGGGGTTCTCAACCCCAGGAAGACTCCGTGCTCTCTTCAGTTCAGGCTTCAAGGCCCTTGTCTCTCCAGAGACCCTCTGCTGTGACTCTCCTCAGTCCCACTGAGGTAGAATGAGCAGTATAAAATCTGACGCTGGGCCTGGAGTGGTGGTGAACACCTTTAGTCCCAGCACTTGGAGGCAGAGGTAGGGGGATCTCTGTGAGTTTAAGGCCAACCTGGAGCTATACAGTGATTCCAGGTCAGCCTGGGCTACAGTAAGACCCTACCTTGAAAAAACAAAAAATAATTAAAAAATAAAACGAAATCTCTGACATGGGCCAGGGAGATGGCTCAGTGAATAAGCACGAGGACCTGAGGTGGCCCGAGGTTGATTATCCAGCATCCATGTAAACATCTGGGCATGGACACACACATCTGTAACCCCCAGGCCTGTGGAGAGTAGAGACCAGAGAACACTGGGGCTTGTGAGAACTGTAGCTCCGTGTTCAGAGAAAGAGCCCCTCTCAAAGAAATGTGCAGATGAGTGGCAGAGGAAGAAGAAACCAGATGTTCTCCTCTGGCCACTGCACACAGAGGTGTACAGATCTGCACATGCGGGTGCATATACCATATACACACATACACACATGCGATATCACACATCCTACATACACCGGTTTATGAAAAAGGTCACCAACACACACACTGTGTGTGTGTGTGTGTGTGTGTGTGTGTGTGTGTGTGTGTGTCTAAGCCCAATAAGTGTTGGTTTCAGAGCTGCGAATGTGGCTCAGTTGGTAGAGTGCATGCACAAAGCTCTGGGTTCAATTCCCAGCAATTCCTAAACTGCGAGGAGTGGTTCACACCTATAATTCCAGCATCCGCTCAGGAGGTGATGGGAGGCAGGAGGATGGGGAGTTCAAGGCCATCCTACTCTTGGATACATGGAGAGTTCCAGGCTAGAATGGTATGATACATGAGACCCTGTCTCAAAAATAATGTCAGGGCTGGAGAGATGGCTTAGCAGTTAAGCAGTTTGCCTGCAAAGCAGAAGGCATGGGAGTTCGATTCCCCAGTGCCCACAAAAAGCCAGATACAGAAGGTGGCACATGTGTTTGGAGTTCATTTGCTGTGGTTAGAGGCCCTCGCCCATTCTCTCTCTGTGTCTGCCTCTCTCTCTGTCTCTCGTAAATAAATAAAATATTAAAAAAAATAATATCAACCTCGTGGGGACTGACCGAGGCCTTCATGACCCCACAGTCAACACCAAAGTCCCACTGAGGAGGGTCTCCAGGGTAACAGGAGCTGGGGCAAGGGGATAAAAGAGAATAACCTGTTCTAATTTTTGTAAGATAAAAAGTATTATAAACACATAGAAATACTATATGGCTTAGCAAATCATATCACATAATATGCTGACTATCTATATCCAAAAAGGTGAAATCAGAAGTTCCAGCATGTAGTTCTCTGTCCACATTCACAGCTCACCAGCTAGATTGGAGGAACAGCTCCAGGCCCGCGGAGGGTCGAATGGACAAAGGTGAATTGTCCATACAGTGGACTGGTCAGACGGAAATTCTCACACATGCCCCAACACGGATGAAATCTGAGGACATTATGCTAACAAAATGAGCGAGCCCTAAAAGTTTAAAAATGATTCCACAAGATGTGCCCATCAATGTGAGCCACTGATTCTTAGAGACAGTGGAACGGCGCGTTCCAGGGGGTGTGGGGGGCAGAGAATTGGCAGTAACTGATGAATGCAGCTTCACTTTTTCAAGACAAGCAAAGGTTTGGAGAGGAATCATAGTATGATGGGATGGACGTCATACCTCAGAATATATATTAAAAGTTGTTAAAATGGTAGAGAGAGAGAGAGAGAGAGAGAGAGAGAGAGAGAGAGAGAGAGAGAATGTATTTTGTTTCGAGGTAGGATCTCACCAGGGTCAGCTCAGGCTGACCTGGAATTCACTATGTAGTCTCAGGGTGGCCTCAAACTCCCAGCGATCCTCCCAGGTGCTGGGATTAAAGGTGTGCACCACCACACCCGGCTACACCTTATTTCTTGAGCAGGGTCCCTCACTGAACCAGAAGCTAGAGGAGCTACCCAGAGTGTCCTGGGGATCCTCCTGTTTCCTCCCCCTCTCCCCCAGGGTAGGGATCACAGGAGCTCACCAGCACACCCAGCATGGTGCTGGGGATCTGAACTCAGGTCCTCATGCTTGCTTGGCCAACACTATTGACTGAGCCAATCTTCCTAACTCCTCTTTTCTTTTCCTTTTTTCATGATGTAAATATTCCTCATTTGGAAAAGATTTTATTGGGCTGATTTTAAATTTGAAAAATCAACAAAAATATATAGTACGAATGGTATGAAAACTAAAATCAGTAACCTAGCACAGTAACAGGCACATCACGTATCCTCAATGCTAAAAGGATTAGATCTACTAGACAGGTCTGACCTAAACTGCAGCCTGTTAAGTAGACGCTATCAGAGAGGGTGAGTAATTTGCTCGAGGTCACACAGGCAGCTCTTGGCAGGGCCGCTGTTTGGGCCCAGACATGTCTATTCTCAGCACATTTTTAAACTTTGCACTACAACCTTCCTGGCCTCCTTTCTCCATGACTGCGAGATCCTTAAAAAATAACTACAACCTTTTCAGCTCTGTAGGTCAAAGTTCAACAGAGGATCGGGCCAGGCACTGAATGAAGGTTGTATGAATACAGAAGGGTAAATATTACACCCCAGACTTTTATTCCATTATGGTCTGTGTACAACGATGACGGCACGTTCTAATTGTAGCTCACAGGGCACACAGCAGCCTTTGTGATCCTGAGCTCTGACAGCTCTGTACATACCAGGTGGGGTGAATAAATGTGTGACTGAGTGAATGAATGAGTGACTGAGTGCAGGTGTGAATGACTGGGTGAATGAACGAGTGACTGAGTGAATGAGTGACTAAGTGAAGGTATGAATGACTGGGTGAATGAATGAGTGAATGAATGGGTGACTGAGTGAATGAACGAGTGACTGAGTGAATGAGTGACTGAGTGAAAGGGTGAATGAATGAGTGAATGAATGAGTGACTGAGTGAATGAACGATTGACTGAGTGAATGAGTGACTGAGTGAAGATATGAATGACTGGGTGAATGAATGAGTGAATGAATGAGTGACTGAGTGAATGAATGATTGAGTGAAGGTATGAATGACTGGGTGAATGAATGAATGAGCTAGTGGATGCAGACTGAGGAATGAACGAGTGACTGAATGCATGAGGGACTGAGGAGCAGGCACCCATTAGGACTTCACAGTCAGTAAACAGCTTGGGAGACACAACACACTTTTGACCTGGGCCCTGTCTCTCGAGCAGATTTGTGAAACCGATTCCTAGCCTGCGGCCCCGCTCTGTTTTCCAGGGAAACACCTAGCGCTGCACAGCCTTGGCTGTGGGAGGAGTCCTGGGCGATGGCGGCTTGAGATGTGTTTTCTCGGCCTGGAAAGGGCTTGTAGGCTGGGTCAGCTCAAACCCATCCCGGGTAGACAAGCCCAGGATTCTACTCACAGTGTCCCCTTCCAAAGTCCTTCCATGTAGGAAGGGTGGCCTGGGTCCAGCACACCTTTTATTTCTAAGTCCTCTGAGATGTTCAAAAGTTTGGGAGGTGGGCTGGAGAGATGGCTCAGCGGTTAAGGCACTTGCCTCCAGTGCCTAAGGCCCCTGGTTCAATTCCCCAGAACCCACATAAGCCAGACCCACAAGGTGGTGGCCCTGGTGCTCTCTCTCTCTCTCTCTCTCTCTCTCTCTCTCTCTCAACCTGCTTGAAAATGAATAAATAAAATATTTTAAAAAAAAAAGTTTGGGAGGTGGGCTGGAGAGATGGCTCAGCGGTTAAGGCACTTGTCTTCAGTGCCTAAGGCCCCCGGTTTAATTCCCCAGTACCCACATAAGCCAGAGCCACAAGGTGGTGACCCTGGCTCTCTCTCTCTCTCTCTCTCTCTCTCTCTCTCTCTCTCTCTCTCTCTCTGCTTGAAAATGAATAAATAAAATATTTTTAAAAAGTTTGGCAGGTGAATCTAAACTTACAGGACCTCCAGGCAGCAGATGGAGTGAAGCCAGGAGATCCACGAGGAGCTCAAATTTGAGGCCAGCCTGGACTACATAGTGAGTTCAAGGCCAGCCTGAGGACTGAGGCCCTCCAGGATGCTGGCTTTTCTTCGAAGCTGAGAAAGCAAGTGTAAGAACCAACAAGATGCACCTATGCAATGTTCTCAGGTTCCTTCGACCCCAGGAGGGCTGCAGCTCGAGGTTGGGCTGGTTTTGCAGCCAACACTCAAGGCTGTACGTTACAACTTTGCAGACTGTTTCAGGTCTCTGTGCCCACTGAGCAGAATGATTCGAAACCTAGAAATGCCTTCTGTGTGACCCACTTCATAAAAGTCCAGCTCTCCTCTCCCCATCCTGGTCCCCTTCCTCTGGTCACTTCCCTTTCTCACGCCCGTTCCTTTAATGCTTAGCTCTCTTGTGGGTGGGGCGGGGGTACAATTACCCATCAGTTTCCAGGCAGCTTCCTCTTTCCATGGGGCCTTTAAGAACCTTGAGCTTTACTGAGGCCCATGTACCCACGCAGCTATGGCCGGGAGACCCCAGGCAGGCTCCTCCAGCTTTGCCTCAGTTTCCTGACAGGTGAAATGAAAGCATCGGCTAGATTACCTCACCAAGTCTTGCCACGTCTTACATGCTGTTTCTGACAAGAAGCAAATACAAACTTATTTTTCCTGTTTCTTTTTTTTGAGACAAGATCACACTAGGAGGCTGGAGAGATGGCTCAGCAGTTAAGGCACTTGCCTCCAGTGCCTAAGGCCCCAGGTTCAATTCCCCAGGACCCACATAAGCCAGACCCACAAATGGTGGCCCTGGTACACTCTCTCTCTCTCTCTCTCTCTCTCTCTCTCTCTCTCTCTCACTCTCTCTCTCTATATATATATATCTGATTGAAAATGAATAAATAAAATATTTTTAAAAATCTCCATTCTTGGGCTGGAGAGCTGGCTCAGCGGTTAAGGCACTTGCCTCCAGTGCCTAAGGCCCTCCTGGTTCAATTCCCCAGGACCCACGTAAACCAGACCCACAAGGTGGTGGCCCTGGCGCTCTCTTCCTCTGTGTGTGTGTTTCTCTTCTTGAAAATGAATAAATAAAATTAAAAAAAAAAAAGATCACACTAGGTGACCTTAGCTGGTCTGTTCCTAGCTACGCGTAGCCCAGTGTGGACTTGAACGCCCATCCTCTTCTCCTGTTTCAGCCTCCTGAGGATTTGGATCACAGGTGTGCACCACCATGCTCAGCTTGAAAACAGTCTGAAAAGGGAAACTGAGTCCTAGGAGTGGTCTGTTGTCAATGGAATGGTTGCTCAGTGGCCTTCGCAGGGAGCGTGGGCTCCTGGGTAAGAGCTGTGGGTACTTGGATGAGGTGACAGAACCGGGTTTGTTGATTTCTGCTCTTGAAGTCTGGAGCATTCAGAACCCTGGACTAGAGGGGAAAGAGGCTCTCAGCCTGCCATCGTCATGCCCACAGCCTCGGGAGCTGCTGGGAGAGCCAATCTTGGCCAGATTCAGATGGTTTTTACATTTACATAAAACAACAGCTTTATTTTTATAATACGTAGTGCAGGGATAGAGAGAACCAAGGCTAAAGACAGTGTTGGGCTGATCCTTGAATTCCATGCTAAGGAAACATTTATACCTGTCACCCCATCTTTGCTAGTATGCTGTCTGGCTGATGAGCCATCTCTGTCGTAATGAGCTCACCCCCACCTCCATCAGCATGACACTGCCCACCCATCTGGAAAATGCCATTATAATAGCCTCAAGAGAACCCCAAACCTGGACTACAGGCCCCTCTGGGTGAGTTACTCCTTTAAAAAAAACTGCTGGGGTTTCACACCTCCCCTCCCTTCTTTTTCTGAAAGTTCTTTGCAGTGTTTATTTCTGTCAAAGTAAACTGTGAAATTTTATAAGGACTTGTTAATTATTTTATAATTATTACTGTTTTTTTCTCCCTGAGACAGGTTCTCATATTGCAGCTCAGGCTGGCCACAAACTCATGGACATCCTCCTGCCTCAGCCTCCTGAATGCTCGGATGACAAATGTGAGCCTCCAAACCTGTTTATTTAATTAGTAATTAAGCCAACAAATAATAATTGCAAACAGGAGGTTTAGCGGGGTGTGGTGGAGCTCACCTTTAATCCCAGCACTCAGGAGGCAGAAGTAGGAGGATCATTGTGAGTTCAAGGCCAGCCTGAGACTACAGAGTGAATTCCAGGTCAGCCTGGCATACTACGGTGAGACCCAATCTCAAAGAATAAAAAACAAACAACAGGAGGTTTAATTCTCCTTGCTGAAAATCAGAAAAGTGGTGCTTTCTCCTCCTTTTTTTTCTTGGAGTCATTCATTCAGAAAACTTGTAACCACTCCTGTCTGAATGTGTATAAATCCCCTTGACACTCCCTGGCTGTGCTTTTTTGGGGGTCTTTTGTCCACTGTGTCGTCTAGGAAGGCTTTTCTCTGGGGACCTGGGTATCATTTTTTTGAAACATGACCAGCAAAAGGACTGAGACGGCTCAGTGGGTAAAGTTCTTGCCATGTCAACAAGAAAGCCTGAGTTCAGATCCCCAGCCCCCACGTAAAAGCTGGGTTCGGGGGTGCATGCCTGCCATCTCAGCACTGGAGAGAGATCAGAACCAGCCAAACTGGTGAGCTCCAGGTTCCCAGGCCCTGCCTCAAAAACAAGGTGGAGAGAGACTGAGGAACACACCTGAAGTTGACCCCTGGCCTCCACACGCATGCGCACACACGGTGCCCCCACATAGGTGAACACGTAGGCATGCATACCACGCAACATACACACATGAGCAAATGACATATTGTGCTCTCTGGTTTCTGTGGTGGGCAGAAGCCTGACTTCAGAGCCTGGCTCTACCCCACCCTACAAAGCCACCTCTCATCGCCAAGATAAGAGGACGTTGTTGAGCTAATGCGGTGGTCAGGACAAAACCAGGTGTCCCAGTGGGCTGTCAGGGGGTGTCTTCTGAGCTCTAGAGTTGGGTGGCATGTCTGCAGATCCCCTGTGAGGTACACCCCGTTCTGGTTTACTGCATCAACCATAGAAGCACTGTCTTTTATTGTGTGATGGAAGCGCGTGCATTTGCAGGTGCACACACACCCCGTGCACACGCATGCGCGTGGAGGCCTGCGAAGAACACGATCCTGGAGATGGAATCTCTCACTGAACCTGACCAGTGAGCCCAGTGATCCCAGTGATCCACCCACCCTCAGTACTGGGATTACATTGTGCACACCTGCCTTTTATTTTTAACGTGGGTGCTGGAGTTCAAACACAGGTCCTCATATTTTGCAAGTATCCTCGGAGCCATCTCCCCAACCCCAGAGATATTTTCTTTCTCTTTTTAAAATGCTAATTAATTAATTAATTAATTAATTTGTGTGTGTGTGTGTGTGTGTGTGTGTGTGTGTGTGTGTCCATGCCAGGGCCTCTTGTTGCTTTAAATAAATGGCAGGTGCTTGAGTTAGGTTTGGCATCCAGCTCATATGGGCAGCTTGAGAATTTTAGCTGCTGAGCCATCTCCCCAGCCCAGGGTTATGTATTGGGAGAAAACTTCGGTTTTTATTCTACTTCACCAACACTAAGCGCCATACTGAAACCTGCAGAGGTAGGCACGTACAGGTACAGCTCCTGGAAGTGGTCGTCATTGTTAGCAACCTTATCAGGAAGGCTAAGAGAAATTCAACAGTTGAGTCTTCAGGACTGGAAGAGAGTGTCACCAAAGCATTGCCTTTTTAGGGAAGTGGAGCGATGACTCATTGGCTAAAGGCTCTTGCTTGCAAAGCACGCCGGCCCGGGGTTTGATTCCTCAGTAGCAACGTAAAGCTAGATACACAAAGTGGTGCGTGATTCTGGAGTTCACTTGCTGTGGCAAGAGGCCCTGGTGTGCCCTCTCTCTCTCTCTCTCTCTCTCTCTCTCTCTCCTTGCAAATTAAGAAAAAAATTCTTAGCCAGGCGTGGTGGCACACACCTTTAGTCCCAGCACTTGGGAGGCAGAGGCTGGAGGATCTCCATGGGTTCCAGGCCACCCTGAGACTTCATAGTGAATTCCAGGTCAGCCTGGGCTAGAGTAAGACCCTA
>PVHP010013671.1:0-40540 GCA_004024765.1 Zapus hudsonius
CCCAATAACCCTGTGGCACCGCACCCCTGGCCATGCTGGCTCTCTGTCCACAGACTGACTGCCCATTCTCCAGCTGATCACCAGTGGCTTCCCCACCCCTTTCCACGCCCATAGGCTCTAACCCCCAAGCTGAGTTCAACGCCCCTGACTTAACTAGCCAGCCTGCTCCTCAGGGCCCGTGCCAATCAGCTAGCACACATGTGAGCTTCATGGCCTCATTCTAGACTTCCTGAATGTTGGGAAAGGAAACTGTTCTCTTTAAATTTCAATTCCCATTGCCTGAAAAGAGAAGGAGAAAACCATGGGGGTGGATCCAGTCCCTTTAGTCCACGGGAGGCCAGTGTCTATGATTTGGCACCACGACCCTGGATTCCAGTCCTGTCACTTACTCCCGGGGTCATGAAGCCTGGGCACAGTATTTACATTTGTGAGCTTTTAGCTCATATATGAGGCATGGGAGTAGCCTGTATCCACCTCACAGGGCCCAAGGGATTAACACTAGTAATCTTAGTACCAACTCAGGGTTCAAGGGATTAAATGAAGCAATATTGGGGTATATAAATATCAGTTTTCCTGGGATGACCTAGTTGATACCTGATGCTCTGGCATAATTATAGTAGTGTCCTTTTTTTGCTCTCAGAAGTGTATCAGTTTGAACATTAAATGATAGAGTCCTCAGTCATCCTCCTGGTGTGTCAGTGCCTTGCAGAATAGTTAGTTTTTGTTTTACTCCTTCCTCCCTCCATCCCTCCTTCTCTTCCTCCCTCCTTCCTTCTCTCCCTCCCTCCCTCCTTCCCTTCCTTCCTTTCTCTCTCCCTTTCTTTCTCCCTTCCTTCTTTATCTTTCCTTCCTCCCTGTCTTTCCTTCCTTCCCTCCCTCCCTCCCTCCCTCCCTCCCTTCCTTCCCCTTTCTTTCTTGTGTGTGATGTGGCACCCTGTGCACATGTACATGCGGAGGCCAGAGCAGAAATCGGTTGTCCTTCCCTATTTCTTACTCATGTGTTTTCTTGAGACAGAGTCTCTCACTGACCAGTGAGCCCCAGAGATTCTTCTGTCTCTGCTCCCCTAGGACTGGGTTCACTGGGGTCAGGGTGTGGCCATGCCCAGCTGTTTACATGGGTGCTAGGGAATCAAACTCAGGATGGATGAGGCCCTACCTGTGAAGCCGTCTCCCTAGCCCCTCAGTTATTCTTACAATGATTGTGGCAGTGGCTCTATATCTAATCAAATGGCACAGAATCACATGTGTCCATGTCAGTTTCCTGGTTTGCTATTACACTCTAGTATTATAAGATGTTGCCTGTGGGGAAAAGTCAGGCCTCTGTTTAATATTTAATATTTTTCTAGTTTCTTGTGACTCCATAATTACTTCAAAGTAAAACGTTTTTAAAAATCCCTATTATTTTGTGTCCAGCTATACTTGAGGTATTTTTACTTCCATATAAAATAAACAGATCTCAGAACGCTTCCTGCGTGGCTCATAAGTACAACAGCCAAGCAAAATTTCACCAGAGGCCATCTATCTCCACATAAGCCACTCGTGCCTTCAGAGCACAGCCGCGAGTGAAAGTCAGTGGTCATGGCGCCTTCTCAGCCAGTCTCTGACCTGGATGTGAGTGGAGATCATGGCTGGCGAGCTTCAGAGCCAGACCCATCACATGCATGACAGTGACCAAGGGCATTATCAAAGGAAGTGTTCACTTGCTGCCAGAAGTCAGGAGACATTCGGCCCTGGGACAAACGCTTTCTGTATCTAATAGGAGTGGTTGTCTCTGTTACTGACTTCATAACAAAGACTGCAAATTGTAGGGGGAAAAAGAGGCCAGGCCAACTCCACCAGAGAGAAGGGAAGTGTGTGAGACAGTTTAGAAAATGTCTACCACAAAATGGTTTGGGAAATCTTGGTGCTTAAAGAGGCACCATGGGCACCTGGGCCTGCAGGTGGTGCCAGGTGAGAAGTGTCTGTGTACCTCCAGAGCCTTTGACAGAGTCTGCTCTCTGTACCAGGGGGTTGTCAGAAGCCCTGGTCTCAGGGTCAGCCTGGCAGAGCACCTGTCCCTTGATGCTGTTGGAAACCTCCCTCGTGCAAGTTCCCTGACTTTTCTTTCAGTGGCAGGTTTCTTAATCTGGAAAGGTACGCAGGGGGATGCTCATTAGCATAGAGCAGCATGAGGTCCCCACTCAGCACCCAATGCCTATCCTCATGACCTCCTCAAAGGGAAGTGCTTGGAACCAGGCTTTTCTAGTCATGGGTCTTTCTTGAAGCTGTTTTGAGCCTTCTGGACAAGTGGCCCCGAGTTTTACCAGGAGTTTGGAGGGAGGACAATAGGCTCCTCTGTATCTATTTACATGTGTGTGCACACAAACTCAGAACCCTAGCCAAGTGTGAAAGGCTCTCGGGGTAAAACTCCTGGTGTCCTTGCTGAGGTATAGGAATCCATGTGTCTGTGATGCAGGATGCCCTATTTCTTGGTCTGGTGCAGACCTCTAGGAAAACAGAGCAGAGCACAGGCCTCTCTGGCACAGCCCTCTTTGTCTAGGTAGAGCCCACAGAGGGTGAGTCTTAATCTGCACTGCCCATGATGCCCTACACAGACCACACTGCCTCCATATTCACACCACATGACCTGAGGACATGCTGCACCATCCATGCCTGCCAGTTTCCACCCTGCCATCTGTCAGTATAACCTGACCCTGCTCACACCTGCATTCCTTGCCTTCTCCTTCCTCCCTCTCTCTTTTCCAAAAGCCCAAATTCACACTAGGACTCAGAGCTGTGATAAACAGTGTCCCTCTGTCCCCAACTCTAGCTACCAGGATGTGTATCTCTTGTCACAGCCATGGAGAATGAGAGAGTTGGTCTCCATCTTGCCAAAGGGCCTTGGGATCAGGTGTGGGATAGGGCTGTGTGGGAGGTTGAGGCAGATCCATCAATTAAGCCTATGAGCTTGAGACCAGCCTGGATAATATGGTGAGAAGCCACCTTAAACCAAAGGATCCCTAGGGCCAAGCTTGGCCACATGCAGCCCTTGGGTGTCTTCTGCTACCTCTGAGGTCAGCTGTGGCAGGTGTCTAGTGAGGTGCCCAGCACATCCCTGAAGGACAGCTTCATCTGTGAGGGGCAGGTGCATCTCAGTCCCTTAGCCTGTTGACCACCGTGCTGCCTAGATCCCCTCTCCTCCAGTTAATGAAGTGACCGTGGCATTAATGGCTCCTGTTGGTCCCCCCAGATAAGAACAGCAAACCCCAGAAGTGCCAAGGCATTTGTCTCAGTCAAGAAGTAACATTCAAACCCTTATTTCACCTTTGATTGTGTTCTAGACTGCAAACCTCACAGGGACCAGCCAGGTATGGGATATATGAACAGGTAAGCTATATGATACATAGCTATAGGATATATGAACAGTGAGTGTAGATATGAAACAGTGGCCCACCCTCAAACAGCTGGTAGACCTGCCAGTACCAGTCAATGCCAGTCACACACTAGAAGAAAGAACTCTTCCCTGAGAAGAAGGAAAAGTCACCCCAGAGGCCACACCTTCTTAGAGCGTGAACTTGATATACTTTAAATGTAGCAGGTGTGAGAGATGGAGCCAGCTTGATGCATTGGCCTCTGGGTGGCCAGGCATGTGGCCAGCCTAGGGCAGCAGAGCCTGGGCTGGGCCTGGACTGTCCTGAGCGCTGAGGGCCAGAGGAAGAACTGTCAGCACTTGTTAAGCAGAGGTGAGCGTGGGCTGTTATGGTGCCAGTGTAAGTGCCAGGAAGCAGTTAAGAGAGGGTCTGGCCAGACCCCAATGGCTCTGGGTCCCTTCTTACCCAGTGAAGTCTGGATGTGGCCTCACATCAAGTCAAGCCAGAGTTCTAGAGACCTGAAGAAGCTGCCCATGTTACTCCCCCCAGGACAGGTCCTGTACTTGACTGCTAAAATGTATTTTTCCTGAGTGGGTCCCTCAAACACCAGGGAGGGATAACTCAGCCCTTTTAATAGTTAAAGGAATCCAGAGGCAGGACTGACTGCAGAGGGAAGCTGGAGGTGAGACCCCAACACTCCCTACATAGCTTGGGCTGGATATAGGGTCTCATGCCTTGGGCCTGGAAAGCAGGGCCACTTAGAGGGCTGAGCAAACTCCATGGCCTTGTTTCTCAGCCAGGAGCTTGAACTGACCTTGGCTGACCCTGTACATACATCCGGCTCCATCTAATCAAAACCAGTCTGAGTTCTTTCCCCCTGTTAGGTGGGGGAGGGGTCCAGAGATCCGGACAGGCTTTAGAAGGGGTCAGGTAACATGAAGAATCTAATTTACCAAAGAGCCCTGAATCTGGCTGCTCTCTGTGGAGCCACTGAACCAGAGGTCATCTGGGTGCCAGTCCTAGCAGGCACGTCCAGGCAGGCTCCGATTTTGAGCTGTAACAGTCATTACTGATGCTGACACTGATAATGGCCAGTGGCCACCGCCTCAGATGTGGCTCAGAGAGGTAGGCACCCTGCCGAGGCACCCAGGTCCCTGCCTTCCTCTGGGCTATGCTAGCAGTTGGCTGTGTCCTGCGCACTCACTCTGTTTCTTTGGACTTTCCCCACAGCCCTAAGCACCCTGACAGTGCGTGCTGCTCATCCTGTAGGACGGGTCCAAGAAGTTCCTCATTGCCTTTTAGATGGGCTTCATTGCTCAGGTTTAAAAACATGAGCACCTCCAAATCCCAATAAAGAAATGGACTTCTTTCAACTCCAAGCTGATTAATGCTGTGGCCCCGATGCCTGTATTCTAGTCTGCCTTTGAGTGGGGTGAGCTGCATGTCTAAACTTCTACCCGCTCCACACCAGCCCAGTGAGCAAGCAGTTCTTTCACAGCCCGTCCCTAGAGTTCCAGAGTGCCCCTGGGAATGTCTGCTGTCACCTCTAGCATCATTTGCCAGCTCAGCTCCAACTGCTTCCTGTCTCCGCCCTATGCAGGACACCCAAACTACCCCCATGGCCCAGGGTCTCCCTAGCGCCCCTCCTAGGCTCCTCTCCCTTTGCTCACCAGTCTCTACCACCCTTCCTGGTCCTTTCCTGCCTCCAGGCCTGCTTGACACACTACCCCAGACTTCTGTGACTTTTTCATCATTCCAGAACAAATGTGGCTTCACATAAAGGTCTGCATTCCTGGCCACTGTTCCACCTGCATCTTTTCTTAGACACCTTAGCTCGGGCCTCCTCCAGCCACCTGGAGGGCAGGTGTGAGGCAGCTGTGGGTGCTCAGGCTCGTGCCCACAAGAGCAGCCCCTCCTCTAATCTATTGCCCTTGACTGACATGGCCGACTCTCAGCCCAACAAATACTTAGAGGCCAAACTTGGATGCGAAGCCCCAGCCCCAGTCGCCCCCGCTGCCGACCTCCCCGATGATCTCACAATCACTGTAGCCTGCCGCAAAGGCAGTCTCAGAAGGATCCACACTGTGACCTCTGAAGCCCAACTGCAGGACTCCAAGCACTCGTTCTGAGAAGGTCCATCCCTCCCCTTACACACGCCCTCAAAGCCTCATGAACCCCCTTCTTATTGGCACCGTATTGGACTCAGGTCCTCATTTATGTCATCCTTCTCCATCTTGGGGAGTTCTGCCCCGTGACAGCATAGCTAGGAGGCTTAACATAACAGAATGATCCGCTTGTGTGTGGTGGCCGTGGAAGCCTGAACACTAAGACTGGAGCAAGTACCCAAGGGCCATGGAGTTTGGCCTTCATGTCCTTCTGAAGTCACTGAGGTGACAGAGGTCAGGTTAGCGAGCTGGACTTGCCTATGAAGAAACTGCCAGAATAAACACGAGATTCTAAGGATCCATTTAGGGTACTCCTGCCTTTCTGCCCTGAGCTTTGGACTTTTCAAACATCGTTCCTTTGTTTTCTAACCGAAACTGTGCATGGGGGGTCTCACAGGCCCACCTTGCAACTGCTTGTAAGCCCACCCCCAGGCCCTGCTGACCTGAGTCTAGCTTATGCCTTCTTTGTCCCCTGTCTTTCAGTGTGAACTACTCCTTGGGCCATCTTCTGGGTCACATTCTAGAGAGAGGCCTCTCCCTGGCCTCAAACCCCAGACACATCCTCTTTGTCAAAGGTCAGTGATGGGGGAGAGGCCGTGGGCTGCCCACCTTCCTTCCTCACAGCTCCAGGAGCCTCAGCTCTTGCTATTGTTTCCACTGGCCCAGGCCACTCTGCCACTGCACACAGTCCTGCCCTGGGATTCTGGGGTTGCCTATCATCGTAGGCACCTGATGGCCCTATGTCCACCTCTGTCTGGACCTCCAAGCACATGTGTGGTGGCTTCTCGCCAGCTCTGCCCCACCTCAGTCTTCCTGTCCTAGGGCCAAACTTCAAGGTCTAATCATCAATATCCTTACACTAAGCACCTTCACCTGTTGAACTTGGCTGGGTCTGCCCCAGGCCACCCTGCTTTAGCTGGTCTAGGTCTTCTGTACCTCCCCAGGCAGGCTGGCCATCCCACCTGGCCTCCAGGGGGCAGCAGGCTCCCAACCACATGGACCGGCTCTTGGCTGGTGGCCCAGGGAACCCTCAGGGTTAGTCAGTCATTGGGGCTGCTTATGGCACACAGCCTGGGTAGGCCTCAAGCACCCTTTGGAGAAGGGGGTCCATGGAGAACAGGGTCCTTCTTCCCCACACCAGAAAGAAAGATGGCTTCTTCCTGCCACCTGTGGTCCTGCCTGTTCCCCATGAACAGATAGAGAAACACCAAGAGCAAGCAGAGGAAAGGAGCTAGAAGGATTTCCACATAAAACTAGTCACTCGGGTCATCATCAAAATCTCCTCCTTGACCCCAAGGGCCGCGGAATCCCCACGTGGAGAGGGCCACCATGGGGGTGGAGGTTTGGTGACATAGGCTGTACTCACCATTGGAGCGGTGGATGCACGTGTGCTGGTTGTCACTGAGGAAAAAGCCACTGTGACACTGACATTCATAGCTTCCCATGGTATTGACACAGATCTGTTGGCAGCCGCCATTGTTGTCCTGACACTCATCCACATCTGTTGGGAGGGGAAGAGGAGGGGAGAAAAGAGATCACATCTGGAGCTGGTGCATTTAGACAGTTTCTCCAGGAGGCCCTGGGAGACTCCTCTGTGCTGTACTATGGTGCACTCCATGGACAAGCTGCATGGCGGTGCTCCTTGGTGCTAAGCTACGTACAGAGGAGCTCTGGTGTCTTGTCTGATAGTGGCACTGCCCAGAGGGCCTCCGTGGAGGGCCTCGATAAAGGTATTCCATGGTAATTCTGCAGAGAGGTGCTGCACAGCATAGCAAGATTCTATAGCGGTGAGGCAAAGGGATATTCTCAGTGTCACAGTATTTTGCAGTCATATTCCGTGGTGGTGCTCCCCAGAGTACTCCATAGTAATCGTCCACAACGAAACTCCATAGTAGTAGCTGGTTACAAGAACGACGATGCTGTCGGACTGCTTCCTGTATGCCAACATTGATCTAAGCATCGTACCCATATTGAGTTCTTGTTGCAAACTCAGGCCCGTTTTATGGATGAGGAATCTGAGAAACGTGTGCAAGCCCCACATACGGGAAGTGGCAGACTGACTCCCAAACCTTGGCTCTCCTTGACATCACAGGACTCCTCTCCCCAGGATGACAGTGCACCCTGCAGTGTCTCCCCAGCACATGGAACCTGGCCAACCACAGCCCACCAGCCCTCCCTTCTTCAACCCACCTCAGGTTTACAGCTGGCAGCACAAGACCTAGGAGTCAGGGGAGGCTGGGGGCCAGGGAAGCTGCGCCATCTGAGGCTCTGAGCCTGGCAGATTGATTTCAAAAGCTGGGAGGGTGGGGAGGATTTGAAAAGGCCCTGACCTCTGGCTGCCAGGACTGCCGGGGAAGACTGCCAAGAGGTCTTTCCCACTCTGCGGGAGGGACCAGGCTCCGGCCGACACTCACTTCTGACCAGAGGCCGCTGGCACAAAGGGTGCGACTGGCTGAAAAGAGCCTTTATGGAGCTCTGGTCCTGAAGAGAACAGCACGTTTCAATTACCAGAGTCATAACCCCCTACTCGGTCGGTTTGTTTAATGAAAGAAGGGCTTCTGAAACCTTAACGTTCCATGGCTGTATTGTCATTTTAATAGGCAAATACATAAAACCACAAAGGCAATGTGAGCTTGGAGCTACTGGCTGCTTCTAGCCAATCCCTAGCCCCCAACACACACACACACACACACACACACACACACACACACACACACACACACACACACGAACTTGGGCACTTTGGAATTGAGAATTCCATATGCTTCTCAACACAGACATCTTTTACTGTTGGAACCAAAAGGACGTGAGGAGGTAGAGGCGGCAGGCGATGACCTGCGCTGAACCAGGGGACAGTTTGGCTCTGAAGCACTGTCAGCTGGGTCCTATTTAGGCTTGTGGACAGCAGACCACTTTACCACCCAGGAGACCGAGGCTGTCTTTGAGGCCCACAGCGTGGCGCTTCATTATTCTCTGGCAAGCTCAAATGTCAGCCGTGTGGCAGTGAGAGGAGAGAGGCAGAGCTCTGAACTCTATTCCCAGCTCACACGTAAAGGTGGCTCTTGCTGAGATGAGCAGCCCATCAGACCCCCGGGCCCAAGAGTTTGACCTGGAAGGCCAGGGAGGAGGAGCAGGGATTACTTCTCTGAATACCTCTGCTCCACAGTCTTGCTGATGGCTCCCTGCAGGCTCAGTGCCATGTCACCTTTGCTGAGGGCACCCTAAGGTGCAGCAAGCAGCTACCTCCCCTCCATGTCTCTTCAGGATCTGCCTCCAGCTAGCCCTGGGTCACCGCAAGCTCTGCACCAAGGTCTCTCCCCTCATCTCAGCAATATAATGCCAGCATCCTGCGTGCTCAATGCATGTGGAGAGAGCCTCCCAGCAGCCCATGTTACAACCCATGAGCCACTGAGGCTCAGAGAACTGAACCCTATGACCCACACAGCAGATCAGAGCGAAGGGACTCACCCCTGACCCTCCCCCCAGGTCTAGTTACAGAGCATGAGCCTGTGGACCCCTTGCTAAATTGGCTGTGCCAACAGTACACGCAGACCGAAAGCATGAAGAGCCTGCTCTCTTCCTGAATGCCTGAGCCTGAATTTTATTTTATTCATTTTTAATTGTGTGTGTATGTGTGTATGTGTGTGTGCATGCGCACACGTAAATCAGAGGCCAACATCAGATGTCTTCCTTAACTGCTTTCCACCTTATTTTCTGTGACGGTCTCTCACTGAACCTAGAACTCGCCGATTCAGCTAGACTCACAAGCCAGCAAATCCCATCGGTCCTCCTGTCTCTGCCTCCCCATTGCTGGGATTACAGGCACACCCCCATGCCTATGTCCAGCTTTTATGTGGGTGTTGGGGAGCCAAACTCAGGTTCTCATGCTCGTGTGGTAACCACTGAGCAATCTCCTGTAAATCCTGAAACCCAGAGAGCTGGCCATGAGCAGTGTTTAAGAGTGAACACACCACCACCACATCCATCACTGATATGAGCAGTGCTGAGAGTGACTCAGTGTCCCTGAGGTCAGTTCCATCTCGGGTCCCAACAGGACTTGGGCAGGCACCTGTGCCTGGGTGCTGGCACACACCTGACCGTAGCAGCTGTCCCTGGGATGCAGCCAGGCCCCTCTGCTGTTGGTTGTTGCTTCTTTTCTCCTGGCTCTCAGACTGTCCAAGCAAAGGCTCCATTGTCAGGCAAACAAAACAGATATGGACCTTCAAACACTGGCCTCATGGGGCAGAAACGCTGCTTTGGTCCTGGTGCCACCCATCTGCAGCCATCTGGCCTGGCCCAGCTCTGTGCCTCACTGAAAGCTAGGAACCAAAGGGCAGTTGACATAACACATCCACAGGCCTTCAGTGATCTGGCAGGGTGGCTGGGCCTTTGGGACAAAGCTGTTTACACTAGTAGGGAACAAGGACTAGCCAACACAGATGAATAATTTGAAACAAATGCAAGGCCATGTAAACATTTCTTTCCCTCACTCCCAAATGATAAAGCCCCAAGATTAAGCAGGCGGGAAGAGCTGCCCTCTGCAACATGGGCTCCACCCCCCCCCCACCCGAGTTGGACAGAAAGTCATAGATGTGAGCCCTTTGGGCAGCCTCGGGCCCTACACATACCCTCTTACACAGACCCATGTGTCCCCAGCTCTCAAACAGGAACCCTGTGGGCTGGAGAGCGATCCGCTGGTATAGCTGGGATCATGAGAAGTCTTCCACTCAGCCAGGACAGATGGGGTTCACCTGGCAGAGAAGCATGGAAAACAGTCCGTTGGCTGTCCCTGGAAAGTGGGGTGAGCCAGCACACTGTGCTCCAGCACATCTTGTTATGAGAGACACCCTCATGACAAGAAGGGAGCCCACACCAAGTGGTGTCAGGCTCTAACCCTGCCCTCGCCATCGCCGTGCTAGGCTGTGTCTGCAGGCAGTGTGGTGGAATTGTCGACTGGCCTCCAGAAAGCCCTCCCGGAGCACTGGGGCACAGGCGAGCTCATCTCAGCCCCATGGAGTCACTGTTGTTCTCACTGAAGGAAGGGCTACAGGGAGCCTACCTTGTCCCCACATCCAGAGGCAGCATGGTACTATGCCTTCTCACCCCACAGAAGGATGCCTCTGCTACCAGCTCAGGCTCAGACACCTGCTCACTAGACCCACTCAGTAGTCCCTTGGCTGGGATTATGGTTCCCATTACTTCTGCTTCTGAGATGAGAACATGAGAACAGAGACCCAGAGCACAGAAAAGCCTTACCGGAAGTCAAGAGGAGGCAGAGTGGCTCCCTGATGTCCAACCACATAGCTTGTCAGTGCGAACAAGCAGTTCCACAGGCAAAAGGGAAGAGCCTACTCAGCCTTCCAGAAGGCTTCCTGGAGGACTCAGCATCCCTGCCACACTTCCTCTCCCCTGACCTGACATCTCTGAACAGGACACTTGCAGCCCAGGCCCACTGTGGCGCTGAGAAGCTTGTACCTGATGCTCACAACCTCCCTGGCCCTGTTGGCTCCTCTCCCTCTCTTCCATGGCTTTTAGGTTTGGAGGCCTTCGCTCCCCCTTTCTCTGCCCACTGTTTGTATTCTGAGGATAGACCTGCATTGCCTTTACCACCTGACCCCAGTATAGGGGCATGCCAAGAGGCCTGGGGCACCAGAAGGCCACACCTGAAGCCCAGATTGGGTTTACTGGGCTTTCTGTGGGCAGGGTCAGGGAGGATCTCGCTCTGAAGGGGGCTGGTCACTAAGGGCAGAGTACCATATTGGCTCTCGTGGAATGCAGAGGGGCTTAGCCAGGCTCCCCACTGCCTGCTCACTTTCTCAGCTACTCTCCAGAAGTTCCGCTTTGGCTGTGGTCTGAACACGTCCCACTTTTATGTCCCCTATGGGGACAGCCTTTCCTCCTCAGACCACGGCTTGTCCTCTATGCCCATCTGTGATGTCTGTTCACTCAGTCCACAGACACTTATCAAGAACAGTCATGGCTGGGTAAGACCCTACCTTCTCCAAACCTGAGGCTTTGGACCAGGGAAATGTGTGGCCTGAGCCTAGAGGAAGAAGAAGTCAGAAAGCAAAAGCTGAAGGAAGGGCAGAGTAGGGCAGAGCAGAGCAAGAAAAGGGGCTGTGAACACTCCAGGAAGAGGAGAGTTTTGGAAGCTACCAGAGACAGTGACTGGCTGGGTCCTGAATGCTGGCTAAGGCAGCCATAGGTGAGTGCTGAGCTGGGCTCCAGCTGCTTTGGGGCCTGTAATTCCCCAAGGCTCTCAAAACAATCAACCCTGCCTGGGTTCCCTACCCATCTGGCTAGCGAGGTAACAGACTGGGTGGGGAAAGGCATCTGAGGAGCCTGACAAGCAGGGTGTCACCAACCCCTAAGCCCTTGGGCAGGGTTAGAACCAAGGGCCCTCATGAGCCCTTTCCAGTCCAGGGTCTAAGCTCTTGAAGCAGCTGGGGTGAAGATGCCCCCCCACTTCTGGATGCTGGGGCAGCTCAACATCTTCCAGCTTCCTTTATAACCACACTGGGGGTTCCCAGAAGGCAGGGGCACCCAGAAGCTCCAGAGGAAACCTTTTGTTGGTAGTAGGGCTAAAGAAGTACAGAGTGCACTCTGGGGCCCCAGGCTGGGCGAGGGATGCCGGGACCAGCCTGCAGCCTCCCTCCTTTAACACACACGTGCACCACCTCCCCCTGAAGCCCCTGACTCTGGGCCAGACTAGGGGTGGCAGACAACCAAGAGAGAGAAGCTGAGCCTCTGCAGGTGGGGCTCAGCAAGGGACAAATATGGTGTTTCCTGCACGGTGGGCACTTGCTCATTCAGCCAATGACTGTGTGCATGCATATGTGTGTGTGTGTGTGTGTGTGTGTGTGTGTGTGTGTGAGAGAGAGAGAGAGAGAGAGAGAGAGAGAGAGAGAGAGAGAGAGAGAGAGAGAGAGAGAAAGGGGTGAAAGGAGAGAGATGAAGCCAAGGAAGGTAGGAATACTGGGGACCTCAGGAGGGCTCACTTCAGCTGAGTGTCTGGCTTGAATCCCACCCAACCACTTAGGCCCAAGAAGCACTTTGTCCCTGATGTCCTTCTCTGTCTCTCTCCCACTTGGTCACCAGGGCTATTTACTTGTCCCCATCACCTGTCTGCCATCTCCTCATCTCCCAGGGCATAGCCTCTGCTGGCACCTTCTACATCTGTCACTCCCATGTCACCCATCTGCCAGCTCCCCTGTGATCCGGGTTGCTGATGACTTCAGCTCTGCCAGGACATGGCACTAAACAGTAAGCCTCAAGAGGGTCTCTGGGGTCAGTGCCTGGCAAGGGCACAGGCAGTCTGGAGGTGGTCAGGATAGGTTTCCCTTAGCTGTGACTCCTGCCCATCTCTGCTCTGTGGACACCACCACCCAGTTCCTACGGCCCTAAAGGGTCATGTCAGGGCTGGGGCCCACAGACTGTGGCTGGTTCCCCACAGGAAGGGTCTTGGGCCAGGCCGTAGGCCCTGGAAGGCCCCTGGAGGAGGACTGTGGTTTACCCCCGAGGGCTGCTCCTTGGCACTAGGTGTGGCTGTTTGTTTTTATTAATAGCAGGCTGTTTGTCCCCCTTTGGACCAGAAGCCCAGGTCTGCAGTTATTTATAACTGAAAATTACTTCTGGACCCAGCTTTGGTTGCTTTGTGTTTCTCGGGAACACTTCACAATTTGACACAGAGACTCTGTGTTCTGTGTGGACCCCACCCACACTTCCATGGCTGCCAGCAGTCTACTGTGTTGGGCCTTGCATAGGCCCCAGCACCCCAGCTCCCAGCAAGGGTGGGAACCTAGGCAGAGATGCACTGGAGGAGCCAAGCCTGACCCCCACCACTGAGCACTGCCACCTGGTCCTGAGGCTGTAGTCCAGCCTCCCCATTCCTTCCAGAAGGGCAGCTGAGGCAGAAAAGCCTCTTGGCTATCCCGAGTGGCTCTTGCAAAATTGCATTTGATGAGTTAAGTGTAAATAAATGAGAAGCAGATGGATTCGATTTCGGGTAGAATGCACACGGGTCTTCGAGCTTTGGGGCCCGAATTCTGCCAGTTCCAAAACACTCCTGAGCCTTTAAAAGCTCTGGCTCAGCGGCAGAAGGGATGCAAAGGTCTCAGAGGACCTGTCTGCTTCCTTCTCTGGGTGTCAGCTGAGGCTACCTCTGTGGCTCCTGGGTCCCCAGAAGTGCAGCCCCTTGGGTTGGGCCTGAGTCTGAGCTCAGGGTTGAGAGATGAGGCCTATGTGGGGTTCTCTGCTTTCCAGACTAGCCAGTCCACTGTCACACTCAGATCCCTGAGCAAGCCCAGAGGACAGGGCTCTGCTGCAGCCAGCCCCCCCCCCTGCTCCAAACCCTAAGCCCTGTTGACCTGAGCTACAGCCCAGCAGCCCCCCTTCTCCCCTAGGGCTCTGCAGTGCTAAGGATGGAGGGTTTGCTGCCTAGTGTGGACTCCTCAGCACACCCATATCCCTGTGACCACTGCCTATGGGACTTTTTCCACCAGCCTAACCAAATAGGGTCTGGGAGTCAGCAAGCTACTGCTCTGTGACCTACAGCAGGTCACTTAGCTGTCTGAGGTTTCCCTCTCTGTAACAGTGTTGAGGTGTTTGGGGGAAAATCCCTCAGCACGGGGCCTGGCACACAGGTGCACCATCCCTGAGCCACCTGGACAATGCTTCTGTGAGCGCCTCAGGGAATCACAGGTGCCAACAGACTCTGGACAGTCAAGTCCCTTCCAAATTGGAAAAATGACAAGAAGCAGCATCAGGCCTCCTCCCTCCTCATTTAGCTTTAGACCCCCCCAGGGCTGCCCTTCTCTGGGGCACCCCAGCTTATGACTATGCTTAAAGCTGACCAGACCAGAGGTGGCATTGTGCCTGTGGTCTGCTCACAGTGTGTGGGGCAGCTCTCGAAATCTTCTGCTTCTCCAGTTACTATTTAAAATAGATTAAACACACGACATAAAATGTACCACCTTTGCCAGGAGCGGTGGTGCACACCTTTAATCCCAGCACTGGGGAGCAGAGGTAGGAGAATCTACGGGAGTTCAAGGCCACCCTGAGACTACAGGTCAGTCTAGGCTAGACAGAGACCCTACTTCAGAAAAAAAAAAGCACCACCTTAATATCACCTTAATGTTCATCTTAGTGGGTTTAAAAAAATATTTACTGACATGTGTGTGTGTGCACATGCGTAAGCATGCCAGGACTTGCTATCGATATAAATGAACATCAGATGCTTGTGCACTTTTTGCCTCCAGCTTATGTGGGTGGCTTGGGAATTGAATCTGGGCTGTCAGGCCTTTGCAAGCAAGTGTCTTTAACTGCTGAGCCATCTTCCCAGCCCCCTTAGTGGTTTTTGATATCTTCACTATGTCATGGAATCATTGCTACTAATTCTATAACCTTGCCATCAATCCAAAATAAAGCAGCTCTAGGGGCTGGAGAGATTGCTCAATAGAACCTGGGATCGGATTCCCCAGTACCCACATAAAGCCAGACACACAAAGTGCATCTGGAGTTCGTTTGTAGCAGCAAGAGACCCTGGAGTACACATCCTCTTTCTCAAACCCAATGAACAATTTTTCAAAAGTAGCTCTGTGCCCTTTTTCAATGACCCTCATTTCCCCCTGCCCCTAGCAAACACAAATCTGCTTCCCGTCTCTGTGACATGAGATTTCATGTCAATAGTGTTGCACACCATTTGTCCTTTAAAAATACTTTATTTGAGAGAGAGAGAGAGAGAGAGAGAGAGAGAGAGAGAGAGAGAGAGAGAGAGAGAGAGAGAGAACTGGCACACCAGGGCCTCCTGTCATTGCAAACAAACAACAAACTCCAGATGCATGCACCACTTTGTGCATCTGGCAAAACGTGGGTAGAGGAATCAGACCCAGGCCAGCAGGCTTTGCAAGCAAGTGCCTTTAACCACTGGAGCCTTATTTCCATTTCCCCATCCCTGTTTGTTCTTTTATGTATGGCTTCTCTCACATGACGTAGTGTTTTGGAGCTTCACCGATGCTGTGGCATGTATCAGAACTCCATTCTTTCCCTGGCTGAACCACATTCCATTGTTTCTCTATACACCATGACTCTGTGTCGTTATTCATTCCCTAGTTGATGGACATTTGGGCAGTTTCTACGAGTAATGCTGTGAACATCATGTTCAGGCTTTAGTGTGGACATGCTTTCAACTCTCTGGCTGGGAGCTGCACCGTTGAATAAAAGGTTAACTCTACATCGAACTTTTTGAATCACCGTGCAGCTGTTCTCCACTGGGCCACACCATTTTACCTTCCCACCAGCAAAGCATGAAGTTTCTGGTTGCCCACATCCTTGACAACTCTTGTCCTTTTCTGTGTTGCTTTAAAAGCCATCCTAGGGAGGGAGAAGTGGCATCTCACTATGGCTTCGATTCATGCTTCCCTAAAGACCATTGACGGTGAGCAATTTTCAAATGCCTATTTGCACATCTTCCTTAGAGAAGTGAGTGTCGACTCTAGTCCTTACGCTCAGGTAAAAACCAGGTTGTGTTAAATCGTACGAGTTCTCTCTACATGCTGCATGCCAGACCCTTATTTATTAGGGGTAGGGATGGGCAGTGAGGCTTCTCCCCTGTCTGTACTCTGATCCCAAGAAATCCACCCTGCCTCGTGACTTCACTGGCTCTCTACCCATCTGCCCAAACCTCTGGGCCCACCTACTCCACCATCCTCTAAATCTGGACATTAGCCATTGGCCTGCGCTAGGGTGACCAGCAAGCAGATACTCTGCCCTATCAGGGCCCAGCTAAACTCCTAATTCCATCTCCCAGGAAGAACAGAACCAAAGGACCCTGTTTGGCCTCCAGTCTCCCTTCTCTGCAAATGGTGACATGGCCCAGTCACATGACCCAGACACCTGGCTGTCAAGCTTTTAAAAAATATTTATTTATTTGCACATGTGTGTATGTGTGCCAGGGGCTCTGGCTGATGCAAATGAATACCAGGTGCATGTACCACATTTTGTATCTGGCTTTATGTGGGTCCTGGGGAACTGAATCCAGGCTGGCTGGCTTTCTAAGAAAGTTCCTTTAACTGCTGAACCATACCCCCAGCTTCCTGGCCAGCAGTCTTAATACCACTTTCCCATCTCCCTCGGATCCTTCCACCAGCTCTGTGAAACCCCAAGCAGAAGGCCTTCTCCTTGCCTCCCTCACCCAGGCCTGCATCACGGCCCTTACTTTTACCCTCCCCTGCTTTCACCTTGTCCTCGGCACTTGGGTCATTCTTTTCCACATGATGACCTCCAAAAGAGTCAACCAACTATGCTACCTGCTGCCTGAAGCACCCAAAGGCTTCCTGAACAAGCTTTCCCTTCCCTTCCCACCGAAGCCTATGGGAACTGCTCTGGCTACCTGCCAACCAGTCTGGCCCCTGCTTGCCCTCCAGTCCCACCAAAGCCTTGAGTTCCCTTGACCATAATCCCTTTCCCATCCCAGAGCCTCCACACTCATTCTTCCCTTCTTCCGCCTGCAATGTTCTCTCCTCACACTGGTGTAGCAGCTCCTCCTCTAGATTTCAGTTCATCAGAGCTGCTCCCCTGACCCCGACCTAAAGCAGTAGGCAGGCCACTCCCTCAAGTCACCAGCCATATCTCCTCAGGGTACCTTCCGGCCACTTGGCATCTTCCTTGTGATTGTTTCCCATGGACTTAACCCAGACAACAGGGCCCTTGAGAATAAGGACTATGTCGGTCTTGATATACTATATTCCTAGGCACAGGGCACAGGTCGCTGGTCTGTGGGACACAGAGCTGAAAGCTATAGAAGCAGGCCTGGACGTGGCTATATAGGAACCCTGGCTCCAGCTCTGCCTTGACAGGGGTCAGCTGCTGAGCCTCTGGGGGTGCATCCTCAAAGGGAGGGCAGCCTGTGAGGCTCTCAGACCCAGGCCCTAGCTGAGCAAGCAGCTGCAGCTGAGTGGTGAGTGTGTGCTGGCTGTAGGGGCTTCTCTGGAGAGTGAGGGCTGAGGCCATAGGCATGCCTGGAGGCAGGGGAGAGGGCCCGAAGGGCTGAGAACATTGCTCATTTAGTATAGTGCTTTCTTCGTATACATGCAGCCCTGGGTTCAATCCCCAGCACCACACAATGGAGCATAGAGGCACACACCTATATAATCCCAGTGCATAGGGGGGTGAAGACAGGAGGATCAGGAGTTCAAGGTCATCCTTGATTACATAGCAAGTTTGAGGCTAGCCTGAGATATATGAGACACTATGAGAGAGAGAGAGAGAGAGAGAGAGAGAGAGAGAGAGAGAGAGAGAGAGAGAGAGAGAGAGAGAGAGGAGGGTGTATGCCCTCAGGTCACTACTGGTGTTTGGGTGCTCACCACCCTTCACATTATCTGTTCAGTGGACCAACGGGCTTACACAGGTATGTCCTCCTGCTCTGTTGGCACCTTCTCAGACACAAGAACCCAAATCTACTGAGGACAAAATACCTAGCAGGGCAATGTCTCAGGAAGTGGTGTAGGAAGGAGTGTGGAGTCCCAGTGGGACTCCCCTGGCTGACACTTCATGGACCCTCATTCAAGCCACCCATGACCAGACCAATTCTCCTGTTAACCCCTCAGTGGTGGCATTGCAGGAGGCGGAGAGAACCCCAGGAGCCTGCTGTGTAGGCACACTCCTGACAGCACCTCACTTTTACCTTAGAAACAGGAAGCGGCATAGCCAGCAACCTGCCCACGGCCCGCACGTGGGTGACAGAGCCAGGATGGGAGCAGACGCTCTCCTCCCCTTGGGCCCCACACAGCACAGCTGCGAATGTGATCCTGGCCGGACATCTGTGGGAGGCACTGGAGTTTTTAAAAATCTCTTTTGATGAGGATAAGAATGGAGGACTGGAGGGGGGGGGAACAAGGCAAACCAAACAAACAAGGCCTGGAAGCCAAGCTCTGGGAAGACAGGGGAGTGAGGCTCTGGGAGAGCCTTAGGGAGCAGCCTACAGGGGCCCAGATGGGAGCAATGGCCTCTGTGGGGGGCCTTAGTCCTCTTCTTAGAGATGCTCCCAGCTCTGGAGGCCCAGCCACTCACGGACACCCCTGCTAACACAGGTTGACAGGATGCGACCAGCCCATCCTGCCTGACCTCCGCCAAGGGGACCCATGTGTTTCCAGCCTCAGAACTATCTGAACTGGGCATCTTCAGGCCTGAATTCCTTCTGCTAAAGCCAGGCATGTCCTCTCCCTTCTTCAAGCTGTCTGAGGCAGGGCAGGCTTTCCCCTTGCTAGCTGCTGCGGGGTTCCATGATGCTCTTCCTCTTGGTTAGCTCCTTCTACTTGCACCCCAGCCCCACCCCAGAGGTGCGAGAGAGGGGTCACACCCCAGACCTGTGACCACACTCTCATCAGGCTGCCAGCCTCCTGTCTCGTGTCCAGCAGTGGTCCTTTAACGGGCCTGCATGTATGGCTTCATTCTTTCCTGCACTTGGCATGAAGAAGCCCCCTCCTGCCCACAAGCTTGACTGAAGTACCCAGAAGGCTGGCATACCTCTCCCATGGCCAGTTCCCTCCTCTCTAGTCAGAGTTTGTGGCTAAAGTTGTTTTAATTTTTAAGGTTTTGAGGGGCTGGGCAATGGCTCAGAGGCTCAAGGTGTTTACTTGCAAAGCCTGTTGGCTTGGGTTCAATTCCCCAGCACCCATGTAAAGCCAGGCAAAGCGGTATACACCCATAGTGGCGCATACATCTGCATTCATTTCCAGTGGCAAATAAAATTGAAAACATTTAAGATTTTTTTTTCAAGATAGGGTCTCATTCTAGCCCAGGCTGACCTAGAATTCACTCTGTAGTCTCAGGGTGGCCTCAAACTCTCTGTGATCCTCCTACCTCTGCCTCCCAAGTGCTGGGATCAAAGGCGTGCGCCACCACGCCCGGCACATTTACGATTTTGAATTTGTGGGGAAGTTTGGAAAACAGTTCGAAAAAATATGTCAACTATCTTACACTCTAGATACAGTGATAGTCATGAGCTCTACAGTTTCTCTCCTTGGATTTTTCTAATCTTAATGAGTCATTCTTTGCATGGACTTCACATCTTTTTCATTAGAAGTTGAATTTAAGGCTTGATGCTGACTAATCTCCCACCTGCTGTCTGTCCATTAGCAAGAGGCCTGCCACACGGAGCCTTTGTTTCAGTGCAAGTCATGTCTACCTCATGTCCTTAGGAGGCTCCTCAGGAAAGGGCACATCTGGTCAGCTGCGACCCTTTTCATTTTAGGGATTATTTCCTGCAGATAGCTTCCCAGAAGTAAGATGATCCCCAGGGCCCTGGCTGTGAGCTGCTCCTTGCCAGAGCTCCCTGCTGGACCGTTAATCTGCGCACAGTGTGTTCCTGCCCCAGGTGTTCGCCCTTCATCCTTCTCAGCCCTTCTCCTCCAGAGCAGCTGTCTGATTAACTAACTACACATTCTGCCACTTTATCACTCCCCAAGGCTAAAGTTGGCTCTGGTGCCATTGAGGAGCTGTTCTGGACAGACAGAGGTAAGGGAATGCCGGCAGGCCAGTATATACTAAGCACTCGTTACGGCTTCACTGTGAAATGTCCCCTTACAAATTCTTGTATTGAGGGCTCAGTTACTTGTCGATGGCCTTTTGAGAAGTGATTGGATCTTGAGGCCTTTGAACACATCATTGGATTAATTCCTTGATGGATTCACACTGTAATGGCATTATTGGGAGGTGGGGATGACATGGAGGAGGCAGGTGATGTCGGTCATGCGTTAGGGGTTATATCTTGTCCTGACCTCTCTCTGTATTCCCATTTTCTCTGCTTCCTGTCTGCCATGAGTGAGCAGCCTTTGCCACATGAGCCTTTGTGGGAAAGGCCACCCCACAGCCATGATGTTCTGCTTCACCATGGACCAGTATCAGTGAAGCCAAGGACTATGGGCAGAACCCTCTGAAACTAAGAGCTAAAATAAATCCCTTTGCCTTAAGTAGTTGAGTGACCCAAAGTCTAACACATCACAGAAGTGGGTCAGAGCCCCATGGGGAAAGAATGTGCTATGGGATGTGGAGGGGTCAGTGGGCCCAACTGAGAACCAGAAATCTTTCTCTGAGCCAGCCTGGAGTCTCGAGGGGAAGGCACCTTTGTGGTAGGATGTGGTTGATTGTGTGTGTGTGTGTGTGTGTGTGTGTGTGTGTGTGTGAAAAAGAGACTGCAGCAGCAGACAGGCTGGACAGCAGAGCCCGGGGTGTGGCAGGAAGAGCTGGTGTATCTGCTCTGACATTCCTATACCCCCAGGTATGAACCTTCAGTCTCTGGTCAGGCTTCCGCTGCTCTGGCGGAACCCACTTGCTTGTATAGCTCCTATGCTGAGCCCCTACCTTTAGGTCTTATGCATGCTGTTCCCACTTCCTAAAGTGCCCTCCCCTTTCCCATCTTCACCCCAACCTGAGGATGCTCTCCTCCTTCCAGGTAGGGTGCTGCCCATCCCATCCCACCTACCTTCCCTTCAGCACCCACTCCTGGCATTAGGTACACAAAGTATGCTTTATTGAGGGGTCATTCTTCACTTGCTAGGGAGTTCCCTGGGGCAAGAGTTCCTTCTGATCTCAGAAGCTTTTGGCCTGGCAGACGTGGACATGTGGGGGGTCCTGGGTGGACAGAGGAGACCTTGCTGTGTTATAAGTCATTTCTCCTGGGCATTTTTTTTTTGGTGTGTGCATGGTGTGCTGTGTATGATGTATTCACATCGGGTGTCACCCTCTTCCACTGCTCATCCCATATTGTTGAGAAAAGCCTCTCACTAATTCCAGTACTTACCATTCTTCATGAGTCCCGATGATTCTCTGATCTCCCCTCTCCCTTCCCCAGGACTGGGGTTATCTGGGGTTATTGGATGTGCATAGCCATGCCTAGCTGTTTATGTGGGTGCTGGTCTCAGGCTCCCTCAAGCTCTCATGCTTGTGTAAGAAGCGCTCTGACCTGCTGAACCATCTCCCCATCCCCTTTCTGGGCATTTTTGCTGTCTCAACCAGAGGGTCACAGCAGTAGTGACTCTTCCTGCTGGCTCCCCACTTCCTGGTTTTTAATTACATTCCCTCTCCTCAACCACACAATGCATCAACAGCCAGGGCAGTTCTGATGGGACAGTGGGAGGAGCAGTGCACGAACACCAATGCGGTGATTGTAGCCATAGACAGTTATGTCTACATCCAGACCATTTTGCACATGACCTTAGGATGGACTGTTGATCTGTGGGGAACTCTGACTTTTCTCCTAATTTCTCTGAAAGCTTTTGAATAACTGTCCCATGTGTGGAAGATGGATAAGTAAACAGACACTTTCAACTCAGTTCTGATTCTGGTGGGTCTGTGTGCAGGATGGGGAGGGCATGGGTTGCTGAGGGTACCCAGGGCAGAGAGGCCTGACAGGTGGGGACTGGAGTGCCTAGGCCAGCAAGGGGCAGGGCTTCCAGTGAGGGGAGTAGTATGTATAGTTCTCTGAGACAAGGGAGACTGAAGGACGCGATTAATATTTGTTTGGGAGCCTTTGTGGGAAAGGCCAGGCTGGTATGGCAAGCATGAGCCAGATCTCAGTGTCAGCCTCAGGGTAAACCAACCCTCCCCCGAGTGGCAACAGGGGTCCATGGAGCTTCTACTCGGAAGACCAACAGCGGATCCCAAATGCCCCCACTGGTGTTTGATCCCTTGTTGGCCAGCAGATGAACTAGCAGGGAGACATCAGCAGCAAGACAGCCTGTAGGATTCTGTTCTCTTGAGGTACCACACCTGGGAGGCCATGGAAGACTCCAGTCCAAGCAGCCACATTGCTGCCCACTACACAGACGGAGACTGCCAGTGGGCACAGGGTATCCCTGCCAGTTGTCTATTCCTGGTTGTGTGTGGTCGAGATGATGTGGGTGCCAGGCAGGCTGATGCACGGGCTTGGCCAATGGCCACCAGAAACAGCCAGGGCCCTGTCCTGGGCTGGGACAGGAGCTGCAGCATCTGCTCAGACACAGACAGACCCTGTAAATGTTTGGGTGACCCAAAATGTTACCCAGGGTATCCAGCGGCTCCAAGATAAGCAAGAGTGCTGGCAGAGGTGTGCTTTACAGACTGGGATACCAAATTTGTTGCTAATGCCTCTTTTAGGTACACAGCTCAGTGTCGGGTTGGGGCATATGCTTTTGGTGGCACTCATATTTTTAAAGAGCCTTCACAAGACACTTATTTCTTGTTTATTCCCTGGAGTTCTGACCTAGACCTTGGCACCAGGAATAGGGGAAGGCAAGTATTTGCTTGCCCAACTGCGGGTGGTTCTGGGCTGTTTAAGGACATGTAGTCTCTGCCCCAGGACAGAGCAGGACTTCTTCCTTAAGCCGCCAAATCAAGGCCTGTCCAAAGGTGGGGCTGGCACAGGGTGGAGTGACAACCGATTTCAGCCAAGGGGAAGGAGGGCTCTGATCATCTCTATGCTGATGCAATTCTGGCCTGAGCGCTAGGGGGTGGGGGTGGGGGGGTGGATGAAGACAAGTGCTCCTGGGAGCTCCTCTGCATTTCCGTGCCTCCATAAACCGAGCCTTGTTCCCAGAGTCCCCTCCTAGCACCCTTACCAAGGCTCCCTTCCAGACAAGGCTGGCTCCTAACCCTCACCCCAGCTAGGAAGGGATCTGGGAGTGTCTGATTCCCAAGTATATGTTCCCTCAGCATCTAGAATAGACAGTTGAAGGAACCAGGCACAGAGATGTGGCCTGGATGAATCCCAAGCCATGATCAACTTTCCAGGGTGTTAGGACTTTCCCAACAGACATGCTCAGTTTGGCGTGTGTTGGCAGTCTGCCTCAGTGGCAGGTTAGGCTGTGTTTCTCCAGATAGCCATGGTCCTTACCTGCCTGCCATCCCTTCCCCACACATGAACCGACATAGGCCACAGGACAAAAAGCCAAATAAATCTGCAATGCGGTCATCTAGGAGTTCCTGAGGAAGTAGGATGATCCACTCCCAGAGGCCCAGGGCTGACTCAGAGGGGCACCAGGAGAGCATGCTCTCCAGGAGGGCATCTCTGGGGCTGACACCTTAGCCACACACAGCCTCAGGGACAAGTGGGGGTCAACCTCTCGTGTTAATGAAGAGGCTGAGGGCAAACAATTCCAGGGCAGGACCAGAAGCCACAGGAGCCCAGAAATCAGGAAAGCGGTTGATTCCACATGCCAACAGTCACAGTCCTGAGGCAGACAGGGGCTGTCACACTGGGAAGACGAGGAGGTCCTAGAAACAAACTTGCTTGGCCAGTGGCCCTGAGGTCCAATCATATGGCTATCAGGGTGTCAACTCATAGGACTTGAGAAGAGAGAGCCCAGTATACATCCTTGGGGCTCCAGGGACCTTGAAGTCATGTGGAAACTGAGGCAGAGTTTCCCAGGGTCCTCCAGCAGGGAAGAAGCCCCAAACTCCTGACACACAGTCCACTGCCTTCTTACACCCCAGTGCTGTCTTTGGCACTGTGTAAAAAGCACCCCTACTTCTGGTCAAGTGGAATGGGGAGACAACTCCCATCAATACATCTCCAGCTTAGAACAGTCCACCTCCCCACCCCCCGGCCCCATTTTCGCAGGGACTTAGGGCAAAAAGGAACCACATTTATAAAGACACACACCATGCCTGCATGTTTCATTTTTTCAAGGAATTCCAAGGAATCAACAGCTGTGATACACAACTACAATGCCGATGCTCAGAAAGCAGAGGCAGGAGGATCAGGAGTTCAAGGCCAGTCTTTGCTACATAGAGTTTGAGGCCAGCCTGGGTTACTTAGGACCTTGTCCCCAGGAAGAACAACCCCAAATAAGTAGTTGTAAAGAAGCCAAGAGAAGTGAACTGACTGACATGAATTCTGAAAGCAAACCCTGAGGAGAGTGTCTAGACCACCTGAGTGTGGGCCAGGATGGAGAGAGGGGACAAGGAAGAAGGGTACAAGGGAACAATAAGAAGTTCCTCCATGTATCTCAGTAACACTGCTGTCCCAAGCTGTTTGTTTTTTATATTAAGATGGTCAACTTTGTTTCTTAGCAAGAAATGCATTTGAGCTGTTTGAGGTATTAAGACAAACAGAAGCAACTTGGGCTTTCACTGAGGGCTCAGGGGAGCAACACCACCTCCAGCTGTCTTTCCAGAGGCGCTGTGGACCTTTCATCACAGGCTGCCCAGCTAGCCCAGCCCTGCACACAAGGAGCTGTGCCTGCTGCTCCTACCCAGAGCGCCTGGCTATCCAGGCAACTTCCTCAGGCTTCCTTCCAGGAGCCCCGGATGCCTTTCTGCTTCTCCTCCACCTTCCACCTGGCAGCCTCCAACCTCACCTGCACATCCATGTCTCCACCTGGACCTATCAGAGAGGAGCAGAGGGGACTGATGTCACACGATTCCATGCTGCCATGAAAGGATGGGGACTTTCTGACCTGGAGGTCTGCATGCAGTAGTATATCTGACAGGGACATTTCATGGAACACAGGGAACAGGTCACCTGTCACGGACCAAAGGTACAGCCCAGGACCCAGGTTTATCTGCATCATCACCAGCTCAAGAATAAAGCTGTGTTTTTCAAAGGTGTTCAGGCTGTGCACTAGGACTAAACAGATGACACCCCTCCCTCATCCCCATGGCACCTTTGTTAGGTACCAGGCACTGCTATGGTACTTCCAAGAGCTCATCTCATTTAGCCTCAGCCTCTTCCCTGGCCGGTAAGCATGGCGGCCAGCCCCACCGTGCAGGAGAGGCCACCAAAGCCGAGTTGCTTGTCCAGACTCACACAGTAAGTACTGGGTTCAGGGTTCAAAGGCAGGCAGGTTGATTCCCTGTGCTTGCTCAGGGAAGGGACGAGGTCAGACAGCTTTGATATTTGAACTCCCAGCCAAGGGCACCACACAGGGCAGGTGTGAAGGAAATCTGTATGAATCGAACCATAGTCAACATCTCTGGCTTTAAAACCACCTAGAAGCTGACCACTCACACTTCCTCCAGGTCTGACTCCAGCGGCTGACCCTGGATGCCATTTCCACCTGGATGGCTGGTTGCCATCTCAAATAGAATTCAGCCAAACTGACTTCAGTCCCGCACCCCACCTCTACCCCAACATCTGTCTGTACTCAAGGCCTTCTCACCTCTCCATACAAACACTACAGGCCGAACCCCAGCGGTCAGCTTTGGTCCATTCTCTCCCTTAGTTCCTCCATCTAATCCATCAGGATTTCCTGCTGGCTGTTTGCAAAATGTGTTCTGAGCTCAACCACCTCCTCCACCACTGTCACCTTACACTGAGCTGCAGACTCTGGCTCGGGCCACCGCAGGGACCTCCAAGCTTCAGCCACTCCCCCTCACACTCTCGTAACACATGCTCTACTTGGCACCAGGAAGGGCTTTTATTAAAATGTTCCTGGTCAAAATGTCCCACAGCTTCCCAATCCCTTTCTAGGGTCCATAAGGATTTCTGTGACCTGGCACACCTGCCTCCTTGACTTATCTCTGCCCCTCCCCTTCACTTCATTTTTTTTGGGGGGGAACATGTGTATGTGTGTGTGTCTGTTTGTGTGTTCATATGCTTATAGATGCACTTGTGTGCAGGTGTTCCTGTGTGTGTGTGTGTGTGTGTGTGTGTGTGTGTGTGTGTGTGTAGGTTAGAGATTGACACTAGGTGTCCCCCTCAGAAGCTCTTCACTTTTTTTTATTTTTTTAATATTTTATTTATTCATTTTCAAGCAGAAAGAGAGAGAGAGAGAGAGAGCACGGGGGGGGGGGCATATATGGGTCCTGGGGAATTGAACCTGGGGCCTTAGGCACTGGGGGCAAGTGCCTTAACTGCTGAGCCATCTCTCCAGCCCTTCACCTTTTTTTTTGAGATAGGGTCTGTAGAGTTTGGGGAACTTCTACACTTGACCTTGCTCTGCTGGGACCCCATCACAGTGCTGAGGAAGCTCACACTGGTCCATGTGGAAAGACCTAGACAGAAAGGCTACCCGTATGATTCTGGCCAACAGCCAGCCGCAACCACTAGACATTTGCAGGAAGCTTCCAGATGGTTCCAGCTCCTGGCCATCAGGTGGTCTCCAGTTTCATGGCTTCCAGCCAAGGCCAGACACTTCAGCACAAAGACTAGCCATCCCTGCAGAAGATGTTGCTTCATGCCACCAGAGTTTCTTAAAAAATATTTATTTATTTGCAAGCATATAGACACAGAAAAAAGGACAGAGAGAGAGAGAGAGAGAGAGAGAGAGAGAGAGAGTGAATATGGGCATGCCAGGGATTCCAACCACTGCAAATGAACTCCAGATGCATGTGCCACTTTTGTGCATCTGGCCTACAAGGGACTGGGGAATCAAACCCAGGTTGTTAGGCTTTGAAGGCAAGTACCTTAACCGCTGAGCCATCTCTCCAGCCCTCAACGCAGTTTTTATGAGGCAGTAGTCACTGGACCCCAATAACATGCTGCTTCCTGTCATACCATTTAGTTTTTCTTGCTTTCTCAGTGGATCTGCCTGACTGAAATGACTTTGCTGAGAGCGTGTTTACGTGGTTGCTGTCTGTGTCTTTACCAGGTAAGCTCTTAAGGATGGGGACAGCCCTGATTTTTGTCACTGCCTGCATCCTCAGCACTTAAACTGTCTGCCACACAGTAGGTGCTCAGAACAATTCTTGTGAGTACATAAATGATTAGGCACTGGGCAGCAGGTAGACAGCGTGTTCTGCTTTCCATTACAGTTGTATGTGTCCCCCCCAGCCCCGCCCCCACCCCCCTCATCATCACCTACCTGGGGCTCCAGAAGCTGCTCTACCTAATTCTCTGATGTCACCTGAGTGCTCAGCATGGAGACTGCTAGGCAGGAGCTCGTCTTGGTATATATATTTTTTTGGTGTGTGTGTGTGTGTGTGTGTGTGTGTGTGTGTGTGTGTGTGTATGTACATGTTCATGTATGTGAGTTCAGGCCCAGGTGTGGGTATCAGAGCACAACTTTGGTTGTCAGTCCTTGTCTTCTACCTTGTTTGAGGCAGGGCCTCTAGCACTGTTCACCGGCTGGCCTGTGGACTTCTGGGAGATTCGGTCTCCATTTCCCCTCTCGCTGTAGGTGTGCTGGGATTAGAGATGTTTGTGCTTTAGCTACTGGCTTTACATGGGTCCTGGGGATTGAACTCAGGAACTCGTACTTGCCCTTTAGCCCTCAAGTGTCAAAATCCTTTGATTTATTCATTCTACAACAATTCCTTTTCTTTTAAAAAATATTTTATTTATTTGAGAGTGTGTGAGAGAGAAAGAGGCAGATAGGAGAGAGAGAAAGAGAAAGGGGAGAGAGAGAGAGAGAGAGAATGAACTCCAGATGCATATGCCACATTGTACATCTGGCTTTATGTGGGTCCTGGGGAATTGAACCCCGGGCTGTCAGGCTTTGTAGGTAAGCCCCTTAAGCACTGAGCTATTTCTTCAACCCCATTCTATGACTACTCTAAATAGAGATATGTGGAAAGATGCAAGGGGTAGTGAGTGAGGGCAGAGGTGAGGGTAAGGAGTAGGCAGGGCCCTGGCATGAGGTTCCTTCTCAGCAGGTGCTCTGGGGAAAGCAGGGCCCTGGCATGGTCACACAGGGTGGGGCAATGTCTCAGGGGAGGTGCCCAAATAAGGTAGCAAGCTCTTCCCTTAGCTCGGAGAGAAGATGCCCCTGAGGTGAGTGCTCTGGAGTGTGATGCCCTCTTGCCTTTTGGCATGCCAACACCCACATGGCCTGGCAGATGTCGGGATTTCTTGGTAGCTCCCAAATCATGCTCAGAGATGGCACATTACAATCCTCCCCAAACCTGGCCTGCCTCCCAGACCTGATGATGCCCTTGGGGCTGTGGAGCAGGGGGTATGCTCACAAAATTAGCTTCCTGGGCTCTGGTCCATGCTGTACTTCTTACTGACTACTGTGACCTTGAGTGGGTCACTTTCTCTCTTCATTTGTCTCTTCTACCTGTGGATGCAGTGGCGGACTAAGGGAAGAACACAGACGCAACACTGTGGACATCTCTTCCCTCGTTTCACTGAAGGAGATCTGTCTCCTGAGCACAAGGTCAGGCATACAGACGGTGTTCAATAAATACTCGGTTGGGTAGAATGACCTGGCTGATCAACCAGCCCTTCCACTGAATGGGGTTATACTTGACTTCTTCTCCACGGGGATAAAATGCTGAGATTCAAGTCCAAATGTCCAACTGGGAGCAACTTGAGAAACACATTTTTCAGTAAGTCAAGGTAAAACTGGAGGCTGAATTGAACATCTGGCTAAGTGAACTAATGGCTTCAGAGAAAAAGGAATAGTGCTTTGTGGAGACGGGGAGGGGGTGGATTGCCCACTGCTGGTTCTCATTTAACATGAAAAAAAATCTTATTCTATTAGCCTAAATATCGCTCTGCTGGCCAATCGCGTGGAGTTTGGAATAATATTTTTCAAACAGAACTACTGCTATTTCAAGTAATTACACAGCTAAAAGCAGCCATTTGGGGTCGGGCAAGATCTCATCTTAGTTTCAGTTCCCTCTGGTGTCATTTTCTGTTATATTTGAGAAATTCCTCAATAAAGATGTCAAATAGAGAGAAGGCTCCACTCCCTAGAGCACAGACTTGGCCACACGCCAGGACATGGTCACGGGCAAGCCATCTCCACAAGGAAGCAGCTTCGTTTATTCAAAAAAGAAAAAGGTTCAACTGTGAACGCTCAGACAGGAAAGTGGCTGACCCTCTGCCTGCCTCGCTTCTCCCAGATGGCTCGGCCACTCTGCAAACTTCACTGTTGCGCTCCATGGCTTTCAGGGCTTGCCCCGGCCCAGGCCACCATCCCCAGGAATTCAGCGGGGTTCAGGGAGGAATGTGACAACCAGGCAAAACTCCTGACCCAGACCTCTGCAGTCAAAACTACATGAAGGCCTGACTCTCCCCAGTGCACGATGGGCTGTGGGCTGTGGCTCAGGCGCAGGACCACACGTGGCAATGTGGACAGAGGACCGTCCAGCAACTCAGCCAGCCTCTCAGCCACCCAACAGGGAAGGGTCTGTTGTGCTGGCAGCTCGGCCAGGCTGTAGGCAGTCCAATGACCAAGGCTGACTAGCTGTGAGCGAGCAGTGGGAAGGGCTGGGGACTGGGGCAAACTGGAGAGTTCACACCACTTCCGCAGTGTATCCCCCTCCAGTACCACATTGAGGTGTGGGTATGGGGTGCCCTTCCATGGGTATCATGGTTTGGGACCCCCATTCTACTTCTCCTATAGCTGCCAGCCTCCCTCTGGAGTAAGGAGTCCATGAGAGGGTACGATTACTGGTAATGTATTCACTACTTCAGACAGCATCTTGGGCATTTGGACCCTGACATGCCCTATCTTAATGGCCTAAAGCCTTTGGTTTTCAGAGGGACAGTCTGAGTTATAGCAACAGGGCAGCTGCTTTGGCTTAAGGGTGATTTTCAGAGCCCTAACATTCACATCAGGGTTTTATTTTTTTGCATGTCTATCTATATCTATTTCTATTTCTATAACTATATCATCTCTATCTCTATCTATATCATCTATCTATATACATATATGTGTGTGTGGTGTGTGGGGGTCCATATACACACATGTGTATATATATGTGGTATGTGCTCATGTTTATATGTATGTGGGGGTCATATACATGCATGCATATATATGTGGTGTGTGTTTATGTTTATATGTGTGTGGGGATACATGTACATTCATGTGTATATATATGTGGTGTGTGTTCATGTTTATATGTGTGGGGGGTTCATATACATGCATGTGTGTGTATATATATATATATATATATATATATATATATATATATATATATATATAGTGAGTGTGGTGTCTGTTCATGTTTATATGTGTGTGTGTGTCCATATACATGCATGTGTATATATATGTGGTGTGTGTTCATGTTTATATGTGTGTGTGGTCCATACACACACGTGTGTGTGTGCGTGTGTGTGTGTATATATATATATGTGTGTGTGTGTGTGTGTGTGTGGTATGTGTTCATATTTATGTGTGTGTGGGTTCATATACACGTATGTGGAGGCCAGAAGTTGGTGCTGGGTGTGTTCTTTGATCAGTCTCCATCTGATTCTTTGAGAGGGTCTCCCACTGAACCTGGAGCTTACACAGATACAGCAAGCAAGCCTCGGGTCTCTCTCCCCAGTGCTGGCCTCACAGGTACATGTCACCATGTTCAGCTTTTTACATCGGTATTGGGGACCCAAACTCAGGTCCTCCTGCTTACAAGCACTTGACTCACGGAGACATCTCCCCAACACTAGGTTGGGGTATTCACACTTGCTGTGGTATGGGATGGAGCCAGGGGCTGAATGGGGGAGAATAGGCACCACCACCCATGTGCCCACTTCCTGACACTTTAGAAGTACAGGAGTCCTGGAATTCAGGGTTCAGGTGTATAGCCTTCCAGGTTATAAGGAAGGAGCAACAAAGTACATTCTCATTTTGGGAGGAGCTCATTGTGTTCCTGCCTGGAGTTCCACTAACATCAGGGTACAAGGCAACAGTGAACAAACAGGACAGATACTGGAACTACTAATTTTTTTTCTTGAGACAAAGTCTCATGTAGGCCAGGCTGGCCTCAAACTCACTATGTAGTCCAAGTGGGCTTTTTTTTTTTTTGGTTTTTCGAGGTAGGGTCTCGCTCTAGTCCAGGCTGACCTGGAATTCACTATGTAGTCTCAGGGTGGCCTTGAACTCATGGCGATCCTCCTACCTCTGCCTCCCGAGTGCTGGGATTAAAGGCATGCGCCACCACACCCGGCTTCCAAGTGGGCTTTGAACTTCTGATCTTCCTGCCTTTACCTCCCAAGTGTTGGTATTTCAGGCATGTACCACCATGCCAAGCTTAAAATAAGAATTTTTTTTAAAAAATTTATTTGCAAGCAGAGAGAGAGAGAGAGAGAGAGAAAGAGAGAGAGAGAGAGAGAGAGAGAGAGAGAGAGAGAGAGAACAAGTGCAACAGACAGGGAGAAGATGGGCCTGCAAGGGCCTCTGGCTACTGCAAATGAACTCCAGATGCATACAACACTTGGTGCATCTGGCTTTACGTGGGTACCGAGGAATTGAACCCTGGTTCTTAGGGTTTGCAGTCAAGTGCCTTAACCACTGAACCAGCTATGCATCCCCCAAAATAAGGATTTTTATATGCTACCCCTTATTCTGGAATGTTGACAAGTCATTCATTGATGGAAATAACAAATACTACCACTGTGGAGATGAACCAAACGTGCCTGTGGGCACCATTCGATGGTGACCCCCACCCATTCATGCACCAGCTTGCCACATCTTCACACTCAGTCAGTATGCTGCTCTCAGAGGCCGGTCTTAGCATTCATTTCATAGCTGGGGCAGTTAAGGCTGTGGGGAGGGGGTGGTCTGAGGAGTTGTCCCCATGCTCAGAGACTCATGAGAGGGGACGTCGGAATCTGAGCTGGACACTTGTACTTTGGAGTCCTGCTCATCCCTCTTTGTCTCGGGCCTCAGTCAGCACATATCAAGTCTGGTGTCCAACTGGCTTCTAGCCTCACAGCACATTAGAGAGATGTGGGGTTTGAGGTTCCAAAAGGTCAGCCGACCAACCCCAACGGGGGGGGGGGGGGGGGTCACATGGTCGGACTGGGCTGTAACCAAGGTCTGACTTCTGTGAGCCAGAGTTTGCTTTTGAGAAGGAAAAAGGCCAAACAAAAGAAGTCTGTAGGAAAGGGTCTGCCCTCAGCTGCAGACAGCAAGGCCACAGAGAGATCCCTTTCTTGGCTCTCGTATGTGCTGGCCACAGCCTTGTGAAGTTGCAATCTGCTCAGAGGTGGAGGGGGGCGGGGTACCCAGTTCTTTTCTATTAATCAGTGTGAAAAGAATCCATGGTGCAGACAATGTTGTTGAAACAAAGATCCACACAGACTTACTGCACTGTTGTCTGCAGGCTGGTGGGGTGGGCACTGGAGACAGGGGCTGCCCTAGTAGGAGCAAGGGTATTTGCACACAGGTAATCCCCCTCAGGTAAGGGTGCAGGGTCAGCAGGGGAGCTTTGGATAACAGACACAGTCCAGGGAGCACAGACAGTGGGCTCTGGCCTCATGAGTTCTGGGAGGTATCAAATCAGCCCACATCAATACGTTTCGACTGGAAGGTGATTCAGTTCATCCGAGTGTTTGGTGCCAGGCACTCTGCCATCACATCCATCTCACTGAACCCTCACCAGACCCTTCCGAGGAAGAGGCTATGCATTCCATGTGATAGGAGGAAGGGAGACACAGGCCAAACCGCTCAGTACTGGAGAGGTAGGATTTGAGTTCCAAACTGGCGATTCCCTCAGTCTATCCTTCTGGCTCTCTAGCTGGCCCTGCACTGTTACCCACGCAGGACTACCGTGTGTAAACACCCTTTCTTGCTTCAGGGCAGCCCCTCATCTCCAGGCACACCTCACCAGAATGAAGGTAACACTGTCTGCTGCCAATGGGATCCACCATGGGTTCTGCTTCACTGACTAGACACTTTGAAACAAACAACTGCAAATGTCTGGGGAGGAGTCAGAGACAACCAATCCGACAATACTTCACCTGTGTGGTTAGTCAAGGCTTTGCCTGGCTCTGCAGTCCCCTGTCATACACTGAGTCCAGCCTGAAGCCCTCCACCCACATTATGCCTGGACTTACCGAACTCCCCCCCCCCAGCCTACCGAGTGCTCTCTCCTTGATGCCTGTGTTCCCCACTTCCACCCCCATCTTTACCTCAGCCAGAGGTAGTTTTTCACAGGCCCTTCTGGTGTTCAGTAACTCTTGTCCAGACCTCTGTTTTGGCACTTATTTGGGGGATAATTACATGTTCACAGATGTGTTTCCCATAACAGGCATCTGAGACCCAACACAGATTAAACAAAACCAGACAGGAGCTCTGAAGTTGACACTCCACCAGGAAGCAATGGGTCTGTGGAGCCCCTGTCCCTCGTGCTGACGAGCCAGCTGGCACCACAAAGGTCTGCTCAGCCCTTTTAGAAAGGACTGCGTGGAAGGCCATGAACCAAACAGAGCCATCCTTCAACCCTTTAGTTCCACTTGAGGGAAGCATTCCCGCAAAGATCGCTTCAGAAAACAGCAAAGGACAGTTCATGCCCAGTGTCACCTCTGAATTCCGACAGCAAAACCAAAACCTGCAAATGGAGAAAGATGGCTGTGGGTGGGGGAGGAGTGGGGTATGGAGATGGCCCCGTGGGGAGAGAGCAGCAAGTTTGATCCCAGCACCCACATAAAAAACTGGACATGGCTGCACACTCCAGCCACTCCAGCAACAAGTGAGGCAGAGACAGGAGGACCATAGGGCTTATCAGCCAGCCGAACTAAAAACAGTGAGCTCCAAATACAGTGAGAAAAATATGGAAGAGTGATAAAGGAGAACCTGTCTCCACGTCTGTGTGTGCATGCATATGTATCTGTCCATACTTGTGTCACACACACACACACACACACACACAGATGGCTGAGGCACCTAGAGTAACAATACTATCAGTTTGTTGACTATTCAGCACTTGTTTTACAGTGTCATTTAATCCTCATACTCTCCCTGGTGACGCAGTAACACAGTGACCCTGTTTTAGAGTCATAGAGACCATGGCGACAGTAACAGCCACAAGCTGTTGAGAGCCCTGTGCCAGGCCTGCTTCTCAGCTGTGATCACTGCTCACAGCAGCCCCATGATGAGCCGCTCTTGCCTGCCTCCCTCCACTGACAAGGGACAGAGACTCTAAGAAGTCCATAACGTATGATGGACACTGTCCTGCCCGACCCACACCCTTGCCGTCCAGGCTTCAGCTGCTGTGCCCAAGCAGCCACCGGCAGGGGAGGGCTGGTGACAGACAAGTCCTCTCAGAGTCATGTGTGTTCTACCTGAGGCTGTCCCGTGTATTACAGACCTTGAACCACCTCTGTAATGGTTGGATGGTGTCCCCTCAAGATATGCCGAAGTACGGCCGGGGAGATGGCTCAGTTGGTAAAGTGCTTGCCATGCAGGCACGTACAAGCTGGGTGAAGTAGAGGTGCATGCCTTTAATTCCAATGTTAGGGAGGTAGCGGCAGGCAGATCCCTGGGGACTGTTGGCCAGCTTGCTTAGATGCATGGTGAGCTCCAGGCTCAACGAGGGGCCCACTCTCAATAAACAGGTAGGGAGAGATGGAGAGATGGCCTGGTACTTTAAAGGGCTTGTTGTATAGAAGCCTGACGACTGGAGTTCAGATCCCCAGAAACACATAAAGCCAGAAGCAAGTAGTGCACACATCAGTAATCCCAACATGCCTATGGCAAACAGGGGGTGAAGACAGGAGAATCCAGATACTTGCAGGCAAGCTAGTCTGACATTCACGCAAGGATAATCCCAAGGTTGTCTTCTGGCTTTCACATGCACACCCTGGCACATGCACACCCATACACACACACACCCCACACATACATATATACACACAAATAATGGAAGAAAGATCAGGTGGAGAGAGGCTGAGGAAGTTATCAGTCAACCTCTGGCTTCCACATCCACCTATACCTACGCACAGACACACTGAACCTGAAGGTCTAACCCCATGACTTGTGGAAAACACACTTCCTGAAGAAAATGGTCTGGGAAGATAATCAGGTCAAGACAAGGTGGTCATCATGGGCCCTCTTTCAAAACAACAGGTGTCATTAGAAGCAAGGGAAATCTGGACACAGAGACAGACGCACAGAGCTAAGACGATGAGGAAACTCATGGATAAAAATGCCATCTGCAAGCTGAGGAAAACCTGATGTGACCAGAGGCCAGGAAGCCTGGAACAGATCCTTAGAGTCTGCAGATGGAGCCAGTTCTGCCACTGCCTTCATTTAGGCAGTGAGATGTTTAAGCTGCGCAGTGTATCACCCTGGTCTGACTGCTCCGGGAATCTCATCAGGGATCAGCCACTTACGAGACTGTAGAGCAACTGAGTGGAAACAGAGGCCACACAAAAATGCCTGGTGCACCTGACGCCAAAGGACAAATCAAGCTGACTGTCTGGTGAACACACCTGGCTGCAGAGACACGGTGGAAGCAGCCCAGCAGGACTCGAATGCTGTCTAATTTTCCTGATCTTATTCGGCAAAAGTGGACTACGCTTATAAGTTTTCTGTCACTGACTGAACGTATATTTCAACCACCGACAACTTGAGGAATGCAAGATTATTGGCTGAGCTGTATCCCCTCACACTTTCTATGTTCAAAGACTTACAACCACTAGTAGCTCCAGTGTGGCTACATTTGGAGAGACGGATTTAAAGAGATAGTTAAATTTTTAAAAATGGAGTTGTGGGGCTGGAGAGATGGCTCAGTGGTTAAAAGCACTTGACTGCAAAATCTCATGGCCTGGGTTTGATTCTCTAGAATCCATGTAAAGCCACATGCACAATATGATGCATGTGTCTGGAGTTGCTTTGCAGAGGCAGGAGGCCCTGGTATATCCATCTTCTCTCTCAAATACATAAATAAAATATATGCATATATTTGGTTTTTAAAAAAAATTGTTTCTTTGCAAGCAGAGAGAGAGAGAGAGAGAGAGAGAGAGAGAGAGAGAGAGAGAGAGAGAGAGAGAGAGAGAGAGAGAGAGAGTCAGCCTGGGCATGCCAGGGCCTCTAGCCACTGCAAGTGAACTCCAAATGCATGCGCCACTTTGTACATCTGGCTTACATGGGTACTGGGGAATCGAACCTGCGTCATCAGGCTTCCTAGGACAAGCGCCTTAACCACTGAGCCATCTCTCCAGCCCTCCCCCCTTTTAGGTAGGGTCTCACTCTAACCCAGGCTAACCTAGAATTCACAATGTAGTCTCAGGGTGGCCTCAAACTCACTGCAATCCTCCTCTCTCCACTTCCCGAGTGCTGGGATTAAAGGCATACACCACCACACCCAGCAAATAAAATATTTTTTAAAGATGGAGGTGTTAGGCTGGACTCTACTCCTATATAACAGTGTCCTTATAAGAAGAGGTGACTGGGATCCAGAGGGACACCAGACCTGTGCACACACAAAGGAAATACTCTGTGCAGATAACCACAATAGGAAGACAGCCATCTATAAGCCAAGCAGAGAGGCTGGTACCTTCATCTCGGACCTCTAGTCTCCAAAACAGTGAAGAAACAAATGTCTGTCGTGGAAGTCGGGCCAGCTGTGGTATTGGTATTTTGTGATAGCAGCATGCCAAGGAGTCAAAAGGAGACACACTTTGCAATAGTCCCCAACTCTGCACCCAGAACTCATAACCAGACAGGCTGTGCCCAGAGGGCAAGGCCCAGCCACACCACTTACCCAAACAGTTGTGTCCGTCATGTGCCAGCATGAAGCCATCAAAGCAGGTGCACCTGTAGTTTCCTGGAATGTTGATGCAGTCGTGGACACAGCCCCCGTTGTAGTAATCATTCTCACACTCATCGATATCTGCAAGGTGAGGGACACAAAATGGGTCAGAGCTGGGGCCTGGGGGTCCCCTTTCCTACCACCAGTGAAAGCGTGATGAGGGGGGATGACTCAGTAGGTACTGAAAGATGTTTGTTCCCTTGGGGATGGGGACTTGAGGGTTATAGAAAAAAATACTGGCTCTACAGCAAATCTGGCTAGCAGCTTTCAGAGCAAGGCCACATGCTGGGTGCATGTGGGAGCTTCCAATTCCTGCCAGGATAAAACAGGAGAGCTTCATACCCGGCCCTGCCTCCCTCAAAAGCCTGTCAACATTACCAACATGTGAGGTTCTGTCTACAACCCCTGGAAACTGGCTGTCTTGAAGCCAGGGAGATGGAGTAAAGTGGACTTTGTACATTGCCAAAAAGTGTCATCTCTGGAATGAAAGGAAAGTCCACTAATTCCCCAATGCCTGAGTCTCAATTGCCCTTCCCTTTTAGAACAAAGGCTTCTGTCTCACCAACAATGGTCAATAGCCTTTGGTAAAGGTCACTCTTTTTTTTGCTGTTTTAAGTCTTTTCCAACATTTCCCAGCAGGGGTCAAAGAGCTATCAGTTCTAGAATTCCAGAAAGAATAGGAGCATGTCTAGTTAACATTCAGTGAGCTGCTTTTAGGCCCCAGCCCTGTGGGCCAGACTGTGTGTCATTATCTCTTCAATCCCCATACAACTCAGCCTCAGTCCAATTGCCAAAGGTCACACACCTAGGAAGTGGTGCAAGTGAGATTCCACTCAGCTGGCCTGGCTCTGGATCCCCAGGGAACCCAAGCTCAGCCTCTGCCTAATGCTCCTGGGCACAGGCAGACCCTGGGTCACTGGCTTTTCTCCTGTTGAGTCCTTGGCCATTTCAGTTCCAAACACTCCTGGGTCTCTGCTCTTCTCAACTTATACTCAGGCTGACCTCTATAGGCTCCAGAATGACCTCTGGAGGGAAGGGGCTGGAAGTGACCTATACAGAACCGGAAAGCTCTAGAACTAACTGGAAGCGATTGTCAAGGGTGGGTGAACAGAAAGAAGCAATCCTCCCTCACTCTATGGAGTGGGAGTTTGAACCGGAGTTCCTGCTCTGAGAGCGTGCTTGGGCCAGCCTGCAGAAGACAAGAGGAGCCTGACTGCCAGCCTGAGGAGTACCACGGGGAGACCTCAGACCCCACACTTCACCCACTGGTCCAAAGGGCAGAGCAGAGAGCAGCATGGAGCTGAGTGGGACAGCCATGGGCATGGCCAGTTCATGGTCAGTGTAGGGTGCCAGTCTGGAAAGCTGGGAGCAAGTGAGCTCCTTCCTGGTTCTAAGCACACTGTGGGCACCCCAAAGAGCAGATGAATATCCAGTAAAAAGAGGAACAAAAGCAGCAGATGAGGGGTCTGGGTTATGTGGCCCATACTTGATGCCCACAATGAGGGCAGAACAGAGTAACATTCCCACTCAAGAGGTTTTGCCTCGTGGCCTGCAGTAGTTAACTGTACCACACTCACTTCTGCAACTATTTTCAGTCACAATGCATTTCATCACTGAGATACTGCTAAAGGAGGGCGTGTGACTTCAGGTTAATTGACAAGGCCCATAGGTTTCTAAAGACTGAGGTATGCCCACTGCTTCCCAGTTCTGCTTGCAGCCCTGACCTTTCTCCAGAGCCCTGAATACACCAATCCAACCACACCACCCCTTTAGGCCCTCTACATACGCTCAGAAGACAACATGACTCAACTTGAATTCACCAAGCAGCACTATGAATACCTTTTTTCTTCCATGCTCTCTGGACACCTGCTCGGCTAGGTTGCAGGTGTCCACCAGTCGCTGCCTGTCAGTGTGAGCATCACCTCTCTCTGATCTGACCCAGCAGCTTCCAAGTGTTCCTCCTTCTTTCCCTCTGGCAGGTGACTCAAGCAGCTAGCCTGGTCCTAGCCCTTGGGATGGAGTCTAATCTATTGCCTCCAAACTGCATGTGCCTCTAGAAACTTCCATTGGTCCCACAGTGGGTGTGAGACTTGGTTGTGTCAGTCAGACTCAGGGGGACGACTTTTTATGCCATGCTACGTAAAAGAATTTTCTGTCGCGTTGGACCTCAGAAGGTATCTGTCTATTACCAGTATCTCTCTACTTGTGAAATATGCCAGCCCTTGTGACTTTCACCACAGCCCTCTGGAAGAGCTGTTTAACTTCACTTTATAGTTGATCAAGCTGAAGTGCAGAGCAGTTAGATAATTGTTCAAGGTCACTTAGTAAGTAGAGGCGCAATGATACACGAGCAAAGACCTCCCAGTCTATTAGACTCATGCCCTCTCTCATAAGTTAGACTGTCTGACATCGGCCAGTCATTTCACCCTTAGCACATTTATATTTTAAACTGAGAAATACACACACTGGAAATATCCAGTCATCCAAATGCCATTCACCCACCTGTTTGTTCTTTCTCCATCTGTCCATCCATCCATCCACCCGCATATATACACATATGTCCAGGATTTTCCATCTGCCCAAATAACTAGCCAGCAGGCCATCTATCCATTCATCCAAACTCCCATCTACCTCCTGATAACCATTCGTCTACTCACTCCATAACCTATCCATTCAAATTGCCACTTAATCCTTCTTCCATCTCTTTATTTATGCTAAAATATCTGGACCTATGTATCTAGATGGTTGGCCACCTTTGTACTCACCCAGCCACCTAGGCACCTATCCTGACAAACAATCACCCACACATCAAATAGTCATTTATGCATGCATCCATCTAAACATACTGACAGATGTGCATCCTCCCATTAACCGGAGAATTCATCCACCCACCCATCCATCCATCCATATGCTTCACCCTATCCCATTAGCCAACATTTATATATCCAACCCAGTTATCAATTCAAATTTCTATTCACCCATTCTTCAAACATCATTCAAGCAGCTTACAAATACATACAGTAAGATTTTCAGAAAGAACAAGATGTGAAGACAGAACAAAATAAGTATGGTTCAAGGAATAAGATAAATTTGGTTTGCCGGTTGTGGTGTCTCATGCCGAAAAGATACCGCTGAAAAGATAAATTTGGTGACACTATGAGGAAATATAGTTGGCCATTCCAGCATGATTACAAAGGTGGGCCTTGTGTATGGCTGAATTTTCTAGAAGCCAAAACAAAGAAAGAAACACAATCTGTTCCCCAAACCCCCCACTTCCATAAAATGCAACTAAACCAGCTGTGTTAATGGTGCGGAAATCTGAGCTTCCCTGGGTTTCTAAACAAGGGGGTGTCTCTTCTGATTATCCCTCCTGAGGCCAGGGACCATCACCCTAATGTGCCCGGCATAATTCTAGCTTCTACCTTTTGTTGGGCTGTGATTACTAACAAAAACTTCTTCACTAGCAAGAAGATAAGCAGTTTGGCCATCATACCATAAGGCATAATAAAGTGTCAAACAGTCAATGAAACAACTTCCTTTGATTCCCCACAGGGGAAGCCACAGTAGGCAATCGGCTGATAAGTGCAGGACAAGTGGTGCTCACATCTCTTCCCTGAATCCAGAGTC
>PVHP010013672.1:0-40553 GCA_004024765.1 Zapus hudsonius
AAGGGAAGGGAAGGGAAGGGAAGGGAAGGGAAGGGAAAGAGAAAATGACCCTAGGCTCTAAGTTGACAAATAGACACAGGGTCTTGCCAACTCATTACAAATATTCTCCACATGGTGAGACTCTACATCTCATCTGAGTGTATACATACATGTGCACATGCACACACACATGCACACACATGCACACACGCACACACTCACAGGCACATGCGACATGGAGTGGATCTAACAGTGATTTGACTCAGACCTTGAGCCTGTCTCCACCAAATGGCCCCTGGAGAATTCTGAGGCAGGCTCTCAGTCAGGAAGGTCAAACCAACTGGGCATGTGGCAAGTATCCTTCTCCAGGCTCCTACCTCTTCCAGAGCCCAGGCTCCTCCAGCTAGCAGGATCCAGGCCTGCTCCCAAGCCTCCTACTTTGCATTGGAATAAAAGCCTTCCATGTGAAACACTACATGACAACAGTGGATCTCAAGGATCATGGAGGTGCTGCCCCCCATACAAACAAAAGCCAGCACTCCACACTTCATGGCTGGTATGTTCCAAGCAGATCACTTGCTTTGTTCCATTGTCCTCACAATAGCCAGACTTCACATGCTCAGAGTGGTCTTCCCAGGTGCAAGTTCAATGCATTTTGCCCTGAACACCATGCATTCCTATAGCCAAGCAAGCCTGGAAGCTCCGTGAGGACAGGTTAAGGTTTCTTTCTAGACAGCTGCACACCCCGAGCTGAGGAAACACCATTAGCTCATTTGGACATCAGCAAGAGGAAGAAAGGGTCCTAGAGTCACCAGGCAAACATGCCTCCATTATCTGTAAGATAGCTGTGTAAGCCCATAGCACATGCACCCAGGAGGGCTGGGGAAGAGGTGTGAACTCTCCTGCAGCAGGGGGGAAGGGCTCAGTAAGTTCCTCCACTCCTGTCACTCATGGCTGCCATTGACCATCCTCTCTAGGTAGCTGAGACACAGCAGTGTGTCCCTTGGAGAAGCAAACCAGGTGCTCTGCTGCCTTGGCTTGAGCTCTGTGCTGGAAGCCAGTGACAGGATGTGGTTGGCCAGGCCAGCAAGACATCTAGAAAAGGGCTTCCCAGAAGCCTTTGCAGCAAAGCCACACATTGGGGTGACTTAGCTCTTTTCATCATGCAAACTTCTATGACAACCCAAAGGGAAAAAACTAAAGCTATTTGCTTTCAAAACACTTCTCCGCATGAAAGGAAATTACTAAGTTGGGAAAAGGATCCCTGAACCAAACTCAAGATCTCACCAGGACACTGGATAGGCAGCCTCACAGGAGCCTGGAGCTTGGAAATGGCAGGAAACCAGGAAACAGAAAGTGCTCTCTCTCTCTCTCTCTCTCTCTCTCTCTCTCTCTCTCTCTCTCTCTCTCTCTCTCTCTCACACACACACACACACACACACACACACACACACACACACACACTCTGGGGCTTCACCAAACCCAAGCATTTGAAACGATGTTTAATTGTGGCCTGGCCTCCCAGCCACCCACTTTGCAATTCAAAAGGGACTTTGGGTGCCCATGGGACACATTACCAGAACCTATTGGCAGATGCAAAGGGCTTACCCATATACCCACATGTCTTTTAAATGGAAGGGAACACAGAAGCCACCACCTTGGTATCTCACTTCCTCTTTCTTGTCATTCCCAAAGTAGTGTGGCTTTGGGAGGTGATTCCTAATTGCAGGTGAGGCTGATTTCCTGAACTTGGACCTGCCTGAGCGTTTCTGCACATCCTCCAAGGGCAAGTTCTTACCATCTGTCCTGTTCTCCCTACAAAACTGGGACCTACCTTGTGGCCAGATAGGCCAGGCAAGAGAGGCTGGAGATCAGGCTCTTGGGAATTCACAAAGGAAGGTGACAGAAACCCATTGGGAGGACAGAGGGACAGGCGGAAATCACCAGAGTGTCCTCTGGGAGTCTGGGGACAGGGTACAAATGACCTTGTATTTTAAAACTAATCCAGGAGAAAGATAGAGATCACTAGAGCCCTAGATCTTAACGTGTGCAAATGTGGGTTCCCTGGGAAACAGTGAGATGCTGAGAATGGGGTGGAGTGGGGAGAGGCAGAAGGAAGGATTTGGCAGAGAGAAAGACTGAAATAGAATTCATTCACAGAGGAGCTATAGCTGATCTCACCTAAGCTCTGGAGCTGAGACTCACCTTCAAGGACAAAGGAGCTGGGCACCCACACTCTGGCATTCACTTGACATCGAGGGTAGTGGCCTGAGACCTGGGACAAAGAAGCTTCTTTTGGTGGAGGTTGAGGTCCCAAGAGTGATGCTATAGCCATCCTTTCCAGGCACCTGAGGAATTTGGTGTCCTATCCTGAATTGGGGTCTAAGCATCTTAACCCAGCATCCATTGCAGCCCACCCCTTGTGCAGCCTAGACCTGCTTTGTGTGTGATGGTCAATCCAGATGGTAACCGACGTGATGGAAGTCTGGCTGGTCTCTCCTCCAGGAGACTTTAGAAAGAGAAGGTGTGAGGGTTGGAATGTAAAATGTCCCCCATAGCCTTGTGTGTTTGAATACTTGAGTCCCAGTTGGTGGCACTGTTTGGGAAGGTTGCAGAGCCTTTGGGAAGTGGGGCCTTGCTGGAGGAAGTGTGTCACTGGGGGTGGGCCTTGTGGTGTTCTAGTCCAGCCCTGCTTGCTGAACTCAGCTCACTCTACTTCCTCCTGCTATGTGAAGATGTGATACCCAGCTGTCTGCTCTGCCATGCTTTCCCTGCCATGACGAAACTTTCCCCTTGAAACTGTAGGCCAGAAATAAACTGTTTCCATTCACCAGCTGCTTCTGGTGGGTTGTTTTGTTCCATCAGTGAGAATGTCTCTGACCTATACGACATCTACCACAGCTGCCCTCATTTTGAAGCCACGCTGGAAGCTCCTTGTCAGTCCATTTCTGTGTGACCCATTCTGTTCTCATCTTTTGAAAAAAAAATTGAGGGTAAGGTGTGTGTGTGTGTGTGTGTGTGTGTGTGTGTGTGTGTGTGTGTGTGTGTGTGTTTGAGTGTGTGATATGTGTATGCATGTGTGTGTGTGTTCATGTGTGTCAGCATGAGTGCCCATGTTCTTATGGCACATGTAGAGGCCAGAGGTCAAACCCACCTTGTTTGAGGGAGGGTCTCTCGTTCCACTGTATTCACCAAGCGAGCTGGCCTACGAGCCTCTAAGAAATTCTCCATCTGGGTCCCTTCTTGCTGCAAACACACCAGGGTAACTGACCCCTGCTACAGCATCAGCTTTACCTGGGGGCCTGGGGATCTGTGCTCAGGTACTCACACATGTGTGGCCTGAGCTTCATCGCGGAGCCAACTCCTCTGCCTCTTTATTTGTTTTTTAATTTTTATTTATTTATTTGCAAGCAGAGAGAAATAGAGAGAAGACAGAGGACTTCAGCCGCTGCAAACAAATTTCAGATGCCTGCATCACTTCGTGAATCTGGCTTTACATAGTCACTGGGAAATTGAACCTGGGCCATTAGGCTTTGCAGGCAAGTGTCTTAACTGCTTAGCCATCTCTCCAGGCCCTCTTTATTTGTTTATTTATTTATTTGTCTTTTTTGAGGTAGGGTCTCACTGTAGCCCAGGCTGACCTGGAATTCACTATGTAGTCTCAAGGTGGCCTGGAACTCATGGTGATCCACCTCCTGAGTGCTGGGATTAAAGATGTGTGCCACCATGCCTGGTGTTATTTGTCCCCGGTGTGCAATTATGCTTTCAATGTCTCCGCCTCACTCAAGGGAGCTCATGGCTGTGGCAAGAGGGAAAGTGAAGAAAAGAGCCGACTCCACCTTCCGTCCCATATACTCAAACTCTGGGACGGTGGCTCCACCCCCAGTGGCTTTGCACAAGTTGCCACATTGCTCAGTCAACTTCTGCCAAATGTCACCCCCCAAGGCACTTCCTTCACACATATCAGCAAAGCTAAATCCCTGCCACCTCGCCCATATCCCTTGGGAATTTAAGCCAATGTGCAGAGAGGACCTTCAGGAATGGGCTCTGAGTCATGGGTTGTTGCTTCCCTGTAGACTGGAGCTCCTGGGGACAGTGACCCTGTATCATTCAGGACTCTCTAGAAGAAAAGAACACATGGATTAATATACCTCATAAAGGGGGTTTACTAGGTTGATTTAAAAGACACAGGAAAGCAGTCCAATGATAACTATCTGCAGACTGGAGAGTCAGGATCCCAGGAGCTGCTCAGTCCATGAGGCTGGATGCCTCAGCAGTCCCAACCCACTGAAGGCCTGGAGCTGCTATCTTCAGTCTACATTGGAAGGCTGGTGAAGCCAGGTTCCAATGGCAACAACAGGGTAGAGGCACACACCAATAAGTAGCACAGGGATTCAGGCAAAGGGTTCTGGGTGCTTCCAGACCTTCTCTATGTATCGTCTGTCACATAAAGGGCTCCACCTCTGAGGGAAGGTCTTCCTCCTTCCATTCATCCTTCCTTCCTGGAAACACCCGTGCATGTTATACTTAATTCCTAATCTGGTCGAGTTGACAACAGAATTTAAGCATCACACATGTGCAGTATAATGACATTTGAACCAACCAGAGACTGCATATGACACGTAGTTGACACGGTGATCATTCTGGAATGTGTCAATGCACTCTGTACACAATGTACACAATGATTATATGGTGGTTAGAATGCAGGATTTCAGAATGAAAAAGAGAGTCAAGAAACGGAAAGCAGAAAGTCACTGTGCAGCTCCGTACTGGGTGCCTCCCTGTGCTCTTGGCACCTACCAGCTGCCCTCACATTTTGCATTTCCATTAACCTCAGTGAGCAAGCTTATGAGGTGGGTAGACATGTCCCCATTTGACAGATAGAAAAATCAACAACTCAAGGAGGCAAAGCTATCTGTTCAGATATCAGAGCAGGATTCAAACCCAGCTGTGTGATTTTAAAGCCACTGGCTTCTGGCTGGGGAAGAGGAGAGAGAGCGGATGGGATTGGGGAACTCTGCTTTTGGACAACCAGCACTGAGCTAACACAGAAAACCCATGTGATGGTTAGGTTTTGTTGTCAACTTGGATCTTTTTAATAATCTTGGGTGGGTCTCTGAGGATGTTGAGAGGAAGGCAGCCTCTCAGCAAGGTACAGGATGTAAAGAAGCTCAAAGAAGCTGGAAATAAACATCCTTTCCTGTGTGGGCAGTGCAGGAAGGAAATTCCGGAGACTCAGGAAGCCATTAAGTCTGGGATAGGGTTACAAGACCTCACCCTAAGCCTACATAAAGCAGAAGAAATTCTCCTTGGCCCCCCTGCCTGTTCCCTGTTCTGTGTGTGTGGTGAAGGTGATGGGTTTTTCTCTCTGCTTGGACCTGTGAAACAGGGCCAGACTCTTTCGCTGTTACGGAACTTCCCCTCAATCTGTAGTTTCAATAAATACTTTCCTCCCCCAAACTGTGCCTGGTTTGGAGATTCATCCCAGTGGCATATGGCTGACTGTGCCAACCCACAAGGGACGTTTCCCAGAAAGCAATGACCCTGAAGCTCGCCTTGTCTTTCTGACAGATCAGCCTCATGTTCTTCACAGCAATGTTTGAAAGTGGGGGGACATGGGGCTGGGGAGCTGGCTCAGTGGGTAAGCGCTTGCCTTACAAGTGTGAAGAACTGAGTTCGATCCCCAGAGCCCACCTTGAAAATGCTGGGCATAGTGGTGGGTGCTTATAATCTCAGTGCTGAGAAGGCAGAAACAGGAGTGTCCCTGGCTGGGGCTCATTGGTCAGCCAGTCTGCTTAACTGTCAAGTTCCAGACCAATGAGAGACCTTGTCTCCTAAAAGGCGACAGTGCCTGAGGAATGAAACTCAACGTGGTCCTCTAGCCTGAACACACACACACACACACACACACACACACACACACACACAAGAAGACCCACAGCACACCTTCCTCCATCTTGATTTTCCTTCTCCCCAGAGATTTCTGGTTCCATCGCAGTGCTGGGCAGCCAGTGTCTGAGAGAAAAGGAGCCGTGTTTGTTAAGATGACCCCCTCCCCCCGGCCAAGGCCAAGGTTGTCCTGTGGCCCGCAGCAGGATGCTAAGCCTGGGGCTGGGTGTGCGGGGATCCAGTGTGGAAAGGAACGTAGAATGGTATCTGCGCATCAGTTCACGGTGTTTAAAAGGCAGCTCTCAACTAGGAAGATTGCTTATCTGTTATGAACATTTTCCATTTTTAGTGGTAATTGAAGTTTTTCAGCGGCGGCTCACGCTAACAGCACCAGCACACAGCCGCGAGCCCCCACCCCGCCAAATGCAATTAGACTTTAATCAAACTTACTGAACAGCCCTGCCAACCAGGAGATTTTTTTTTTTCCGTTGCATTTTTCAATCTAGAATCATTTGGGGACTTTTTAATTGTTGGTTGGGTTTATTTATTGAACTTGGGCTTAAAAGAAAAATAAACAGCAAGGAGGCAAGAGGTGGCCAGAAATGCAGGAAGAAGCGGTTCTGTGCGATTTAATCAAGTCTGTCCTTGTTAGTTGCAGCGCTTGCTAAATTCCAATGAATTCAAATTTCAACCGGGTCTCTAAACATCACATTATTTACATCTTCCATCTATTATGGTATTTCAAATAAGATTGTTATAAAATTGCTCCAACTTTTGGGCAGCTGTAGAGCATAAAGTAGGAATAATATTGCATTACAGGAGAGAGGCCATATCTCATTTAAAACGCATAAGCACATAATTTCATAGATGTAGATCTGTAGCTGGATATATAGCTATGAACAATGAAATTGCCCCAAAATTAAAAGCCTCTGGCTATATATTTGTAAACACAATCAGATCACAATCCAATAAAGGGGCCCTTTTGAATAAATGCGAAACACACTCTTCCATCATTACCGTATAACTTTTCTTTTGAACATCGCTGCCTCTTTGTGTCTATAAAAACACAGGGTTTAGAGTTGGGGGTGTCTGGTTTCCTTTGGCTCCTGGTATATAGGACCATTCTTGTCTATAAGGCAAGAAGATTGGTCCAAACTGTGGAAAACATCCAACGAAAGGAAGGCACTCTTACACCTTCTGCGAGGGAGAGTCTCCATCTAATCTCTCATAATGTCTAGCATAAAACACTTTGCATTTTAAAAAGAAGCCATCAGCTCCCTCGTTTTTATGATTCTGGTAATGAGAATGGAAGCTATATTGTTAACCAGAAAAGGGTAGTGATTTTATACGCACACTAAAAGACAAAGACCATTTCTTTAATTTCCGTCATTTAAAACAAAACTTTCCAAGTGAAGACCTTTTAATTGTAATTCACTCATCTATTGCAGAGCGGCTTTCATGGGGAGAGCCACTTCTGCAATACAGGTGCTCAGGGAGGGAGCGAGCAAACACACACAGATGCATACCATTCAGGATGGTATGGAGCCTTTCAGAGTGAGCTGAAAGGTGCCCAGGCAGTGTGTCAGCAGAATCCACATGGACTCAGGAGACCCAGAAACCTCCTTGAGGATGCATCAGTATCACACAGCCTCAAGGGGCAGAAAACCAACTGCATACATAGAAAGGAGGTCTCACCCCCAAGATTCATGGTGGTCTAGACTCAGGTATGCCTTCAACAGTGCAATGGCAGCCCACCTGTCCCCAACTCTCCACTCTGCTTTCCTCTGTATCAGCTTTCTCGGATCCCCTTTGAGAGTCTTTAAAGGGTGAATGCTGACATCACATAGACCAGGATCAAGTTCATTGAAAATCAAGTCCCTGCCTGTTGGCATCTCCAGAAAAAGGTCTCGTATTTTCACTAATGGGCCACCTGGCATCATTGACCTAATCAAGGTGAGCTGGACAAAGCTCTGCACTGAGTTCCTGTGGCCAGATCTCTTGCATATGACTGACTTCATAGAAGGAGGTGGGCTCATTCCAAAAGGCATAGGGGACAAAAGGGGCGATGTCACACACAGGGCTTTGGGCCATCACGAGGTAACAAAGCACTTCCTTAGGGGACAAATTCTAACAGCTGTCCCCAACATCCTGTTCCTACATATCCATCTGCAATTCAAAATCTTACTGGAAATCTATGGCTCAAGTTGTATTCTGTGTGCAAGTGACTTGAATGTGAACTTCTGATTCCTAACCTGTAAAATGGGCTCAACACTGCTTCTTTTGCAGATTCATGAAAGTTGGACCATATTTAGCAAGCTTAAGTAAAGAGCATTATATACGATTAGATTTAAGATGTGCATTACTGTTAGGGGATATTCTGGGAAGTGAATTGTTCCCAGGCACTATAGAATACCCAAGTCCACACTGATCGATTTACTTTAAGCCTCTGCTTCTGGGTCCAATAGTTCACAAAAAAAGAGGCATTAGGTTCTATCCTCTCCCTCACTAAAGTTGATCACTGTGGATGTTACATATGTATGTCTCTCCTTATTCTCTTGTATGTCTCCTGTTTGTTTCATGTTTTAGACTTAGAAGCAGCTCGAGTTTAAAACACTTTGGGCATCATGGGAAACGTTAAGAATAAATAAGGTCAATCTAAAGCCACCACTGGAATCTGAGTTTTAAAATGCAAAGCCCAGGGAGGGTGTCCCATCAGCGGATGAGTAAAACCAAAGTAGCTTGGCCTTTGTCTTCTGTTGTGGCTGCCTGCTTTCTGTTTGTTTGTTTGTTTGTTTGTTTGTTTGTTTCAGGAGCCTGACTTGATATGTTTTATAGACATAATACGTGATTGTTGCAACAATGCTCTGGCAATACAGTCCATTTCCCAAAACACAGAAAAAAAATCCAAAATTTCACTACAGGGCCATCAATATCTTGTAAGCATCATTCTAGATAGTGATCTTTAAGAGGTGACGTAATAGAGGGACACGAGGAAAGAATGACAGAGGTAGACTCTAGCATCGTCTGCACCCCCAACAGCTGAACAATGATGACGACACAGAAGTAAAGTTGGAATTTAGATTCTCCTAGGCCTCTCTGTGTGGCAGGGGTCCCCTTTCCCAGCATGAGGTGGGATGCCTCCGGATTGAGGGAATGAGATTCTTCAACAGAGGAGGTTTAATGGCTAGCTTTGGGGGAGGAGGGTTTTTGCTTGACCCATATTGGGGAAGAGGAATTCCAGTTTCCATACTTTGTTTTAGGTGGGAAATGATCAGGAGGTGTTCAGAGAGACCTGTCATGGTGGCCTTACCAGGTCAGTGGGCCCAGGTTTTGGAACATTGTACTCTGTGCCTTGTGACCTCCCTTCTCCAAGTTTTGGAAGATACACACACTGTTACATGACTTGAGGTTATGATCTTTAAATGACAGTTGTGTCACATTCAGAATTTTTTGGCTATAACAGTCTAAGAAAAAATGCCCTTAACCAACTTGGTTGAACCTGATGCCTGGTTTGAGTTTGGTATAGACGAAGGGTTTCCAATTCTAGAGCTTTCCAACATCTCACACGAATTTTCCTAGCTGTGTAGCATTGGTCAACTGCTATCTGTGGCTGAGTTTCCTTTCATACAACATGGATGAGAGGATCACACCTCATCCCCACTGCATTGCTGTGAGGACCAGTGGGTGGAAGAAAGCCTGAGAAAAACAGAGCCCAGCCCATAGCAGAGAGCCATCAGTCCTGCTTCTGGGATGGAAGTCTTCACAGCACCCTGAGGCAGAGACCATTGTCCTCCTGCTACGATGTAGAAGCTAATGACACAACGACCCACATCCTCATAGGAAAGGAATGGCTAAACCTAGGCTTTGCCAAGGTCTCAGATTTGGAGAGAGGGTCTGCAGGGCACACACCAGCAGATACAGACCCAGCAGGGCTTTGGACTTAGATGCACCCATTTCATGGATGAAGGGGAATTACAGGTCCCAGTTTCTTGAGGCCACACAGCCAGTAAATTGCAGAGTTCAGAGACCTGGAATGTGGACCTTCTGTGATCTGAGCCCATGGAAAAAATGTGGGTGACCTCACTGAGCCATGTCCAAGATGGGCCAGAGGGAGAGAAGACCAGGGAGTGGCAGGGGAGAGAGTGAGTGCCATCACCTGAGTGGGTAAACACATGTCACTGTCACTTTCCTCTCTGAGACACAAATGCCTCAGGTAGAAAACAAAATGGCAACAATATCCTGAACACTGAGAGGTCCAAACACCCTACAAGGTATCTCCCTGTATTTCAGCTTCATTGTTTAAAAGATGATCCAGTATGCCCAACGAGGAGGATTGGGGACAAGAAGGAGGGAAATGGGGGTACCATCATAAGATTAGCTCATACAATATATCTAATTATGGAGGATAAAGATATCAACAATTAAAAAAAAGATGCTTATCCAGGGTCTGGAGAGACAGCTCAGTGGATAAAGCACTTATTGTATAGAATGAGTACCTGAGTTCAGGTCCTCAGAAACAGTATCTGGAGCAACTGGGATCCCAGTATACATCTGAGCAGCAAGATGAGAGGTAGAGACAGGAGAATCCCCAGAAATTCAGGGGTCAGCTATCCTGATTAACCTGTCTCAAACAAGGTGGAAGGCAAGGGCCATACCTGAGGTTGACCTCTGACCTCCACAAGCCTCCCACGTCACACCCACACTCACACACATGAACACCCCCCACCCACCCGCCCAACACACACAAAATAAAACACGTAGCCTTCCTTTGAGTCTCCACCCGTTATCTCTTTCTCCTATCTGTCCATCTATCTCCCTAAACACAGGAAGACTGTCAATAAAACATTCTCAAGGGGATTTTTCTGGGTGGCAAGGATGCAGGTGATTTTAATTTTCTTTATGCGTTTCTAAATTTTCCAACTTTCCTGAAAAGAAAAGAACATGTGTTATTTATATTACCGAAGGAAAAACACAAGTCTTACAAAAATACTGATCTTGCAGGGTGGTTGTGGATGGCTAAGCCAGCCAGGGAGCCAGCATCCTCCAGTCCAAGAACCCACAGAGCCTTCCTCTCGCTTGCTGACCCCTGACCTTCTGCTCGAACTGGTGTCCTCTGGGAGCCTCTGCCCCTCATGGAAAGAAAGGGACCTTGCTGGCTCTGGAGGCTGGTGCGAGGATTTCCTGGGGTAATCTATTTAAATGTCTCCCCAGCCCACAGGAGTCTCCTTCAATGTCAGATCCTTGGCCTCGGTTGGAAATTCCAGCTGGATTGTCTGCAAGCCTTGGAGAGGTGCGGGCCAAAACTGTAGCCAAGGAGAACTCCTGAACAACCCTGCTCGCTTACAGTGGGAGATTGAAATCATTGCTCTGACTGGCAGGAGCTATTTATAGACCTCATTCCCAGCCTCCACTGGGATCAGGGCTCTCCTCCACAAACTTCCCAACTCCTCAGCTTAGTCATAAAACTGCAGTTATCTGAGAGGGCCTCTGCCCTCCAGCCACATGAAAGAGACCCCTTTCCCTGTTCAAGGAAGCTGACTTCACTCCCTTCAGCAAAGGAAGCTGGAGAAAGCCTTCCAGCGGTGACAAGGTTGGCACCTGCCAGTATCACCTCCACCATGTGGCTCTCTGTGATGAGTGCGAGCCTTCTTGTCACAGTCTTGCAGCTACCCAGAGCCCATCATAGCACCACTCCCAAGGGACGATAGCACACAGAGCCATAGAGGAGACAGCTGTGGTGAACCATCCTGAGTGGGTCAGGATGGGACGGATGGGGCTGGGAGGGCATGCTGGAGGGGAGTCAGCTCCTGACAAAGTTGGAACAAAGCTGGCCTGGGTCTAGCCATGGGGGATGGAGGAACTCAGGTCCCCACCCTTGTCTCTACCCCCACCCCAGGCACGAGCTCCTTCTGCGAAGACATTTCCGGAGTTCTGGGAGACTCCATTTCAAGGTGCAGCCATAAGTACATTAGTACATTGAGCCAAGTTTTCAAAGTCAGGGCATTGAGTAAAACCCAGCCTGTTTCTCTGGCATGGTCTCTCTCTCTCTCTCTCTCTCTCTCTCTCTCTCTCTCTCTCTCTCTCTCTCTCTTCTCTTCTCTTCTCTTCTCTCTCTCTCAACTTTCCTTTAAATTCAACGTGTGTTTGAGTTCAGGGGAAACACGAACCACATGTTTCTAATCCATTGACACTTAAATCATCAAAATGTTGGAGGCCAACAGTTTGGAGGCCAGCGGGAATGCTGGAGCCTTTTAAAGACTTTCTTCTATTTTTTCTCTAGCAATCAGGAAGCAGCCTTTTTTTTTTTCCAAGAGGAAACCAAATTTTAGCTCCAAAGGGGCTGCTGTGCTCTGTTCCCAGCCCAGCACCCTCAGAGGCCAAGCAGACTTAGAAGTTGGCACAAGAGCTATTTACCATCCAGAAAGCCCTACACTCCTTATCCACCCCGTGTAGCCAGGACCTCATGCAAGAAGTAGGGAAGAGAGAGGACCAATGGATGAGGGGCTCAGTGCCTAGAACCATGAGCCAATGGAGGGAAAAACAGACTCTGACATCCTCTGTGGCCTAGAGCAGCCAGGCTACTTGATGAACCTGACCTTGGGTGCACCTCAGACCACTCCTGAGTGCCCTTCAGGAGAGTGGGGATCCAAGCGCCTCCCTGGAAGTGGGATGAAGAGGAAATGGTTAATAGGATAGAAGGAAAAAGAAATAGAGCGAGGTTATGTATCAAGGTACCTCAGGAAACAACCACCACTCTGAATATGCCTGGCCAGACTAAATTCCAGCACAGTTAGCTCAAATCTTACCCTTGATCGTTACAGTGCCTCATCCTAAACTCCCAGGCAGGGATACCTGCCTGAAAGGAGAATTAATAAAAGCCAAATGCTCCCTGTGGGGCAAGAAAGACATAAGAATGTTAAACTTACTTTGTCCTGAACATAACTATTTCAGGGACTCTGAGACCCTCCACGGCAGCTGCCTCGCTAAGAATTAATGAGCAGACCAGCAACCAGAGCTAGTGGCAGTCTGTCCCCTTCCACTGAGACTGTGTGGATCGCCTTCCGTGTGGCCCAAAGCAGGGCGGGTGCAGAGACATATCCAGCCCTACCACCCTTGGCCTGGGAAAGGGGGATCCCAGCTCAGAGCCAAGGAGACCAGAGGAGGGAAGCCAGATGGATTCCTGTTGGTGCTAGAGTTGAGGTCTGGAGGGACAGCTTTCATATTCAACCTCTCCTCTCCCCAGCAGCTGCGACGGTCAGTGCCTAACAGCTGGATTGTACCCTAGCGATTATCCTGGAGCCTGGACACGTGTTATTTCTGATTCCGTTGCTCTGCAGAGTGTGGCCTTCATCAGACGTCTCAACACCTCTGTGCTTCCAAATTAATTTAACTCAGTGGGTCAACAAACAAACAAACAAACAAAACAATGCATGAAAATAGGATGGGGATCTAATGAGACACACATACACACACACACACACACACACACACACACACACACACGTGAGGAAGCCAGCTCCCTGTGAGCACTGCTTGTATTCCCATTCATGGGGAACTCTGGTCTTCCAGAGAGACTTGATTTCAGTAATTCTCAGGGCAGCTCTGGGGCTGGTTGGGTGAGGAAGGGGGAGGTCAGAGGGGTGTTCTAATCCTGCACTTGGGATATCCTGACTCTTCTCCTGTTTTGAATTCCCCATCAACAGTTCCTTCTCCAGGCTCTGAAATCTCCTGGGAAGGTTTGCCCACTATGCCAGCAGCCGTCCTCCCTAGCTGCAGGGGACCACCCACAATGGTGCCCTTGACCAAGCAGTCCCTCCTGGCTGCTGACAGATTTGGAGAGGGAGCAGCTGGGAGAAGGTGGGATGTCTTAAGGGCCAGAGAAAAGGATAAGTAGTGTGGCGTCCTATCCTCAGAGTGACCTGGAGGCATTTCCAGGTGCTGGGCATACTTAGGGAGGAAAGGTATGGCCATGGTACTATCAAAGAGCCACATGTCAACCTGACTGGGTACAGCTGAAACAGAGCAAGGAGGAGTAATGGCAATTTCCGCAGGCCCTGTCGGTCTGTAGCCATGAAGGAATGGCTTCAGGTACTGACTGTCCAGCTAGTCTCAGCTTTGAGAGCTGTACCCAAGAGGGAAGGGGCTCTTCATGCCACATGGCAGGTCATGGCAACAGGAGTGAACCAAAGTTGAAGGGGGCAGGGCAGGGGGGACCAGGAAGCTCACGGTGCCAGCCAGCCAAATCCCAAGTGCACAGCATGCCTCAGAGAGTGCCCATAGCCACATGAGGGACAGGAAGTTAAGTGTCCACAGGGCTCTGAGGAGACACAGACCCAGCTCTGTGCTGTGTACCACCTTCTATGGGGCACTTCCCAAGCCCCACTCACCAGAGTCTAAGAACGCCAATGACCTTGGTACAAGGTGGCCCACTGTGGGTAGCAAGAGTCTGATAGCACCTGGCCCCAGGCAGACACAGAACAAAGAGGTGTTCAGAGTGACCCATGGGCCACTTTCTCCTCAGTCTATCTCTGGGATTTCCCAGTGATTTGGAAAAGAGAGGGAGAGAAGAGAGAAGAAACACTTGGAGAGATGAAACAGACTGCCAAAGAGAGGGAGGAGTGAGGAAAGGAAGGGGGGATGGACAGGGGTTGTTGGAGGAAAGGCCCATTTGGAAGCTGGGGAGTTGGGTGAAATTGAACCCACCCTGTCTCAGCCTATTGGTTCATGTGCTGCAAACACTAGCTGCCTTGCTCATGTGACACCTGTCCATAAAATACTTGCCATATGACCTGAAAATCACTGCCAAACAGCTCCCTAAAGCCCAAGCAGAATGCCTGCCACGTGGCAGGGGACACACTGCCCATGGGGCTGCTTAGGGAGCCAGGCAGGCATAGGAGGCAGTCTGGGCTCTGCTGCTCTGGACTGGATTATACTAAATATCAGGTTGGACAATAGTGAACACGATATATTTATTACCTGTGTCTCAGTTTACCAAGTGAAAGGTGGAATGATAAAACTCAGACTCTTAAAAAAATCCTAACAAAAGTGAGCTCACAGACTCGCATACAGAGTGACCAAGTATAGCACCCACAACTAGAGGGTCGCTTCTCTAGCTATGGCTGTCCCCCAAAACCGAGTGAACAGTAGCAGTGGGGGGACTATAGTAGGCGGTATGCAATCAGAGCTCACTCAGTGTGACTCTTGCCTCATTCTTTCCAGAAGGAGCATGACGGATCTGGACCAGGAGAACTAAGCTATTGTCTCATATTAACTAGAGAAAAGTTCTCCTGCCCTTTGGAACCTAGATTTTCTCGGCTGCTAAACTAGTGTGTTAAGTGCTACCTTGTGGGGTGAAGGATCCCCACCGGAGGCTCAGAGAGCTGAAGTGGCAGCAGACAATGTCTATTTTCCAAGGCAGGGGGAACCTTCTAGACAGCCTCTCTCAACTGCTCAGAAAGCCAAGGGGCCTCCCAGCAGTCACGCTAAGGTCAGGTGAAACGGGGAGATGGTCCCACAAACAGACTGACCATCAGTCAATTCTGGGGTAAGGCCAGGCTTCACCACAGACACTTTGTCCCCACCTGGAAAGACGTCCATATGTTGTAACTGGACTTGTCCCCCTTCTCAAGGAACTAGAAACAAGCTAGGTCCCCAGGAATAAGGACACAGTCCACACTATGTGACAGCCACATTCCAATTGGCTCCTGGGACAACCACTCTGTGCCCTACTAGTAACTTGGGTGAAATCTCCCAAGAGCAATGGGGTGAAACACTGTGCAAAATCAAAGTCAGGAAATACTGTCCAGTGCAAATCCATACGCCACTGTCCCCAGGCTCTGTTCCTGACCTGCAAGATGAGCAAAAGTTGGCCTCTGGGGAGGGGGCAGCCCCAGGGAGGTAGAGCTAGAGAGGAACTATCCCTGTGTCCTCCCCCACACACACCCCCAAACAGCTTGGAAGCAGTTGCTTAAGTCAGAGTGCAAGGCCTCCCAGGGAAGGTTGATGCGCCTGTCCAGGGGTGGGCAGCCAGCTTAGACGTTTCCAGGAAAAAAATAAGGGGGAGACCAGCTCCAGGCCATGGAAAGCTCTGTCCCCAGCATTGAGTCAGCCCTGAGTCATGAGCTGAACACCCGTCTTTGCCAATTTGAGCTCTCAGCAGCCATAATTAATACAGAGCTGATGAAAACTGTCTCTCACTCTGCGGGGGAGGGTATCTCAGGTAATTAGGCATAACTTCATGTATTGGTAACTTGCCTTTTTTTGCAGCAGCTCGGGTGGTCATGGCTAGGCTCTGCCTCCAAAAAAAACTTACACCAACATTAACCAACAAGATGTGTTTGATTTCAGAGGATTACCCTTCCCCCGCAAGCGTTTTCAATGCAAAATGTTAAACATACACAGGCTCTTAATTGGTTTGCTCTGATCCGCTGGGTGCCTTGCGCCTCTCTGAGATCTTCAGGCTGGGCCAGTGAGCAGCTGGGTTTCCCGGTACTGATCACTCTGTCTAGCATTCTGTGGGTTGACAGGAGCTGGCGACACCTGATCCATTCATTCATTTCTTCTCAGACTAGCTCCTAGATTTCCACAGGGACCCAGTCTCTGGACCTGGACAGATATATTCAGAGATGGATAGTGGAAGCCTGTCTAATCACTTCCTTTGACCACCCAGGGGTAAGACCTGACTTGCTCAAGTCGCACCCCCTGTAAGTTGCCTACGGAACTAAGAAGTGAAGTTAGGGCCGTTTCTGTTGGCCTACTTTGGGGGTCGTGGAAGTCCTCCCTGCTATCCTCTGGCCCCTTCTCTAGGCAAAGCAGCCCCACCCGCTTCCCTGAGACACACCAAGCTCTGTCTCTGCAGAGGCCAGGGACACTCCTGTCAGATGCCTGCTTGCACAACAAGGTCTTCCCCACCAGGCCCCTGACTAACCAAGCCCTGCCATCCATGCCCTGCTCCAACTGCAGGACACTCCCGGGAGACATTCCCCAGGTTCCCATGACTCAACTCAGGCGACTCTCCCAGGACAGTTCTGTTTTCCACACTTTGCCAGTGTCGCAATGCCCAGCAGATGAAGCAAGAAGGACATGGATGCCCACTCAACATTAGAGAAGCTCAGGGAACACTGCCAAGAACCAGACTTCTGAGGCTCCCCCCTCCCAAAGTTCCTTACTCCCCTCTTTCTTTGCTGTCAAAGTCCCTGGCTCTAACCACCTGTATAGAGATGGAGACCATAATGGTTTGCGCTGGCTGCCCACCTGCCGGGCCAGGCAGGATGTCAGCCCTTAAGACCATCACAGTGGAGTGGGGATGAGGTCCTGTTCCACTCATTAGAAACCACAGGCTCCAGGGCTTTGCCCAAGGTCTCCCAGGGACTGACTAGAAGCCCTGGTTCAGAAGCAAAGGTCTCTGGACCAACAGTAAAAAATAATAGCACCCACTTAACCACTAACTTGTGCCACCCAACAAGCCCGTATGCTTCGTGGGTATGATTCATGCGATCCACACTACCAGTCCAGGAGACAGGAGGTGTTATTATTCCCTTTTTATACCTGGACAAATCAAGATACAGAAGCCTGCTGCCTGCAGGGCAATGTCCTGTCCTGTCCTCTCCAGCTTTGCTGTCTGCTCGGCTCTGCAGGCCCCTGGACAGCGTCTTTACCTCCCAAAGCTTCAATTTCCTGTCCATGACACGGGACTATCATGACACTCTCTTAGTGAATGATAGCTCAAGGGTCCCAGATCCATACAGCCACCCTGCAGACAGAGCAGAGTGGTTATTGGGAGGAAATAGCCCGCTGCCAAGGGAAAGTGAAGATTTGATCCAGGGCTAGGGATGAACTTTGAGAAGACTTTGTCCCCATCTGGGTCACAGTCCTCCGTGCCATGATACAGAGGGTCACCATAAAGCTAATCCACTTATGTCACTTTCCTTTTTTTAAATCACATTCTAGTTTGAAAATTCAAAGGTTGCTCTGCAGTCACTTCTTTCCTGACTTAATGGAACAGAGGTGTGAAGGTAATCACGCAATCATCCAGAAACACAACCAGCCATATCTGGTGGATCGGGCCAGCTACTCAAGGCCTTTCTGGGCTACAGAGTGAATACAAGGCTAGTCTGGGGGACATAGTGAGACACTGTCTCAAAAATCAAAAGTCAAAACAGAGGATGGGAATGCATGTCAATGGTAAGGCTGGCTTAGTCTGCATAAGACCCTGGCTTCAAATCTTTTATTAATCACCTTAGATGCATCTGACACACGGAAAATACTCAATTACTACGACTCGAAGGAATCCCTGTATTCATTTCACCTTTGTGCGTTTTGAAGGCCCTCTTCCCAGAGCTTGGTGCTTCGACAGATGTGGACACATGGATCTGGGTGTGGAGGGCTCATGGTGGAAAGCACTGCCTCTGGCCCAGAAATACACAAGCCTTGCACCCTTGGGACCCATGGGTGATGATGCCCTGTTCCTGCACTGTCTTCCTTGCATGATGGCTGGTGATGGCTACAGAGGGGCTGTGCAGAGCCATTGAGGCCCCAGGTCCATGACAACAGAGCCTAGACCACCACTGCTGTTTCTGTTGTCACTCGGAGTAGTGAGTGTCATCAGATAGGGTCCAACAAGGGATAGAAAGTCACCCCTCAGGGAAGGTGACATTGGAGCAGGGAGCTCAGCCGACCTCAGTGGTGTGAGGAAGAGCAGATTAGTGGAAAGGGAGAGCCTGTTACAGGAGGAAAGCACTGGCTCCTCCCCTTCCTCCCGGGAGCACTGCCCAGTGAGCTAAAGTGCTCATGACCCACCAATTGCAGCTGAGATCTGCTCTGGCCTTGGCCAGCACACCTTGTCTACAAGACCTCAGGGCCAGCAGACCTCATGGACCACCAGCACTTCAGAGCTCTGGAGTTGGACCCTCCCTACTAGCAAGGAGAACACAGATGGATTTGTAACAGTCACCACCAGTGAGAACCACTCTGGGAAGAAGCTCAATGTGTGACCAGGTGTGATCTGAGAGATGCCAGAGAGACAAGAGGAAAGAAAGCCAGCTAGGCTCAGGTCTGAGACTGGAAGACACTAAGAAGCAGAAAGAAGGGACACGCAGAAAGGTGGTGGGGTCATGGATCGAGTTGGCCTGGGTGTGGGGCCCACAGGGTGGAGGCAGGAGGTGAGAACGTGGCCTGGGCACAGGGCTGCAGGGGAGGAGCTGGTGGGAAGGTGGACTTGGAGCTCAGGTCAGGACACGTTTGTTTTGAGCTGTGGGTGGAACACTTAGATGTCGCTTTTCGACAGCCTTGAAACTAAACTTGGGACAATAGCCCCAGATAGATATCAGAGGAGGAAATGAAGAATGTGGTCCCACCCTGGGCCCAGAGCCCAGACGGGTGTCATCAAGTGCCCTGGGGTGGGAGTCAGATGACCAGAGAAGCCACTGCATTACACTGAACTTGGGATGGATAATTGCTCCCACCCCATCCTCAATGCCCCCTCCAGAACAGTATCTCCAGACAGGACCACACATACCCAGCAGGAGAGAGCAACAGTGCCCCAGGCAAAACCACTTTCCAATGATCAATGACATGTTCCAGCTCAGGCTCTCAACTTTTTCACTAACACACGCACAAACTTTTTAAGAGAAAATATACCAAGGGCTTCAAGAGCAGACCTCAGGATCCCGGGGCTCCACTGAAGCCTGGTTAGGAGGATTTGGGGTTCATACAGAATTAAAATGGGAGGCAGAATGTCCCCAAGACAAAGCTGTCCCACACATGAGGAGGGTGAAAGAGAGGTCAGTCCCATACTCAGTAGGGTCGATAGGGGCCAGGCAGCTCTGCTGTTTTCTGGTTTTAGCCGTGACCTTGGTGACTCAGCTGGCTGGGATGCTTGGGCTTGCACAAGGGTGGGGCTGGGTGAAGTGTGAGTGTGCACTGAGCAAAAGGTAGCCGTGATTCACAGAAGTGCTTCTTTCCTAGAAGTCCACCTCCAGGGACAGTTGCACTGAGTGAGTTAAGAGGGTACCCAAGACCCCACATCTCCTGGTCACATTTGTCTTGCTTGTGGTATCCAGAAAGGAGGGCAAAGAGAGCTGGCCAGTATCCACATTAGTTATGTGGGGCTTAGCCTCAGCCCCATGATGGTCAGCATCCATGGTCATTGGTCATCAAAGCCTTTCTTGGGAAATGGCTTGGCCAGGACTTCATAGTTTGAGAGCAGGTATTTCTCCAGAGGGTGAGAACGAGTGTTGACAGGAGGCTCTAGCTGGTTCAGGAGTGAGAACTACAAAACTGGCAGGCACCTGCACAGTTTTGCTCCAGGTGCAGCTTGGGCCTAAGGAGGGAAAGAGATCCTGGTGACACAGGAAGATCACACAGCATTGCCACGTCCTTTTCTCAGATAAGGAGCTAGAGACCAGCGAGGCAAAACCAGGTCCCTGAGGGCACAGAGGGTCAAGCTAGCATCGTGTGCATTCTGGACACAGTTCTCCAGCCAGCCTTACAACCAGCCACTCACAATCCTCGGCTGAAGCCCACCACACAATCCAGGTCCTCTCACCTGGCATCTGGAAGCTTCCACAGGACCACGCATGTGGGAAAGGGTCCAGTCAAGACGTGAGACGTATTACCGTCATTAAAAACCATTAGGATGGCTGGGCTCTGAGGCCAGATAAGCAGGATAAACAGCCTGTGGAGGAACGAGTTCTATCTTTTCCTACAACTGTTCCCACTCGTCCAAGACAAGCACGCAGGCAGCCAGACTCCCAAGAGCCACCGGTGCCATCCCAGAGCCGCTGATAGTGGCCTGCTTCAGCACGATCCTGGGAGCTTAGGAAAACTCACTCATTTTCAGTGGTCTTCTGCGGTGGACAGGATAAGTATGTCCACCCAGACAAAGGTCCTCAGGTCACCTTGCTTTGAGATGTTCAAGTGTGTCTCCCCCAAACCAGATGCAGGTGGAGAGAGGGCCATGCCCTTCCATAAGACCAATCTCTCTGAGTTGTATCTGCCTGTCACCACCCTGAGACCAGGGGCCACCAAAAGGCAGGAAGCGTGTCCCAGTACCACCAGCTGCTTTCCACGCTCCATGCATCAGACATCTTACATGCACTGCACTGACTTTAATCCTCGCCAACAACCTTGTGAGGGAAATATGATTGCCCTGATTATATAAACGAGAAAACCCAGGGCTACAGCGTTGAAATGACTTGGCTGACAGTGAGTCAATTTGCAGAGACCCATCGGGCCAGAGTTTACCCTTCCCACAGCTCCGAGCCTCTCTCCTCTTCATGGACAACACTGGGACCAGCCCCAGACCTCACACAGAGGGGGTGGACTGCTTCTTTCCAGAATAGGTGAGCAAATGAGCCGAGCTGGAAAATGTCAGTTGCTGGATTTGAATTTTCAAAGATGAGTCCGTGGTAAAGCTGGGGTTATGGGTAGAAAACAGACTGTTGACTGATAGACTCCCCTTCATGGTGTGTGTGTGTGTGTGTGTGTGTGTGTGTGTGTGTGTGTGTGTGTAACTCAATGAAAGTAACCTCTAAATAATTTCATGGCTTTTGACCCATTCTTTTTTTAATGTATTTATTATTAATAATCAGATACATAGTATGAGCAAGTCTTATGATGGTAGTACCCCCATTACCCTCCTCCCTGTCCCCAATCCACTGGGGGCCCTCCTCAGTAGGATTGCTGGACCTGTCTATGGGATAGGGGGTTATTTGACCCATTCTTAATAAGACAAAATATTTTATAGACTTTATTTCTTAGCCAACATGTCTTTCTTAGTGGACGTGGATGTGCGTGCATGGAGCAGCAACTCTGAGTACCCCTACCACGCTTTGGCTCTGCACATCCCCCTTCAGGGCACCACAAGCAATCATGAGGACTGTGGAAAGCACCAGACCGAGGGTCAGAGTGGTCACATGACTTGCCTGGTGGCACACAGTGCAAAGGAGACTGGTTCAGTCAAGTCCAGATTTTAGTATTTCATACTAGATCTGTCCCCAACTGTGTCCAACCTCCTTTGGACCCCTAGCCAATGTTTCTTTTGTTATTTTTTATTTATTTATTTGCAAGCAGAGAGAGATAAAGAGGCAGAAAGAGAGAATGGTCATGCCAGGACCTCCAGCTGCTGCAAATAAACTCCAGATGCATGCACCACTTTGTGCATCTGGCTTTATGAGGGAACTTGGGAATCAGATTCGGGTCATTAGGCTTTGCAGACAAGTGCGTTAATCCCTGGGCCATCTCTCCAGCCCCTCTGGGCAATGTTTCTATCTTGAACTTGGGTCTATGAGAGGGTCTTTTCTCCAACATTAACCTTTATCCAATGGGACATGAGAGCAGAGACACCCAAAACTGATGAACAAAAAGCAAGAAGCCTGAAATCTAGAAATCTAAGAAGATGATTTCTAGCACATCTCCTGTTTGTTATTTCCAAAACTAAAGGTATTTCCTGTGGCTTTAGTAGTGGCTTTCTTCAGTGTGACAGATGGAAGGTGGCACAGAGAGTGAACTTTTTCTGTAGTAAGGGTCACAAGATGCAGCCTGGCACCTCCCATCATGCCAATAGTCCGGTGGTGGGCTATGTGGGCCAGGCTGATGCCTGCTCAGCCAAGGCTAAATTCTCCACCTTAATCCAAGCCATCTCCCCTCCCCCACTGCACCCCTTCCCAGGACCTGCAAAGGCAGGCAGGGGAGCCTGGGCGTCCCAGCCCTGAGGGTTACCCACCACCATCAGGGGAGTCCTTGGCCAGCAGCCATCCATCCCAACGCCAGGGCTCACCCTGGGGCTCCCTCCTGTATATGCAGTTGGCCCAGCCATTTCCCTGCCCTGGTGCTGGGCAGACAATCCCCTTGTGTTTTCCCACCTTCCCACCCTGGCTGCCAGGAGCCGGCCCAGTCTTGAGATGTTGAATAGGCCATTTGTTGTGAGATCAAAGAGCCACCTGCGGGAAGCGCCCCACTGCCTGGAGCAGGCCCAGGCCGCATCCTCCCTGCCTGCCAGGTCTGGGCTTTTCCAAACAGCCCACCTTGGCTGGGCCATCACCACCCCACCTCCTCCTCACACTCTCTTCTTTTTTTTTTTTTCTTTTAGGCATGTGTGTATGTGTTCATAGGTGTGTGGGCACACTTGTGTGTGCAGGTGTGCATATGTGTACACATGGAGAGCAGAAGTCTAGCTAGCCAGGAGGTCCCAGGGATCCTCCTATCTCTGTCCACAGTGCTGGGATTATAGGCACATGTCACCACATCGGCTTTTCCATGGATGCTGAGGATCTGAACTCAGGTCCTTGTGCTTGTTCCCTGGACCATTTCCCTGGTTCTCACACTCCCTTCCTAACAGCCCTCACCCACGCCTCTGACATGTTCTTCACTGCTGCTCTCAGAGAAGAATCAGGCCCTCCCAGCCCTAGGTGGGTTCAGGAACACAGTGTGTTTAATGTTCCAACAGCCCCACCATGCTGCCCAGTGGCCTCCCTGAGGACCCAGAATGGCCCCAGCCCCTGAACCAGGAATGGTCTCATGCAGTCTACACTAAGTACTGGCACACTGAAGGGGAGGCAGAGAGCACCCCTACTGCATCCTCAAGAGGGAACGGGTGAAGAATGGACCACCAGGCACTTCTCAGAAACATACCCACAAATAAGTTTCACGTAGAGGATTTCGTGTGGAGCACAGCCTGCCAGGGTTCCAGCCAAGTCACGGTCTCATGATTAGACTAACTCCACTCCCATGGTGGACAGTCCACTTTGGTGCAGTCCCCTCCTATCAGAGCACACAAAACAAGCTTCATCTTCTCAAAATGCCCTCTGATCCCACCCTCCCCTCTCCTAACATACTAGCATCCCTCTGGCCAAGTGCATGGAGGAGACACAGTCCTGGTCAACAGCCTTGAATCCAGCCACTGCATTCCTGTCTCATTGCCTTTTGCTACATCTCTCGTCTTCCTTCTTACCCCCCCTTGAATCCACCCATGAGGTCTCTAGCCACAGGATAGTCAGCCATGCAACGTGCCTGGCATGAACCTTTCACGGCTATCGAAGACAGACTGAGGTAGCATTGCATGTTTGGGGTAGCCGTGTGCTTGGTAACTTCCTTTCTTGCTCCTCTCTCCTACATGTCACTGCTCTGTCCCCTGCTCCCTCCACGATGGCTTTTTTCAAAGGTCTCTCCTGTCCCAAGCACTTTGCACAAACTATTTTGTCTTCTTGGGATGCCCCTGTCCAACTTTGCCTTCTTACCGAATAGTCTCTGCTTGTGACCTTTCCAGCCAGGTAGTCATTGCTCTTACCAGCATCCGGAGCTCCTACTGGTGATGCTGAGCGCAATGACTGGCACCCTCACTAGAATGTGATCCCAAGGGCATGACTATAATGTTGGGCACACCAGTGTATCATGCATACATGTGTAAATGGCCAACCCGTTTCACACAGTCTCTGTAGGGTCCACTCTCAGAGGTCCCAGGGCTCTGATGTCATTGGTCACCTCTGAGTCTGCCACCAATTTCATCTTTGGCTCCTGAGGAGGGAACATGATTTGTACACAGTGCCCCAGCCCAGCACCCAGGGAGGCGCAGCTCCATACAGCTGCCCCCTGAACATGGCTTGGATGGGCTGAAGGAGCCCAGGACACTCCATCCCTGCCCACTGCCTGGAGTGCCACTGTGTGGGGACAGATGCCTGGAGATGACTCTTTTCTTCTGTCTCCCCTCATGCTGGTGATACTCCCTCCTCCCCTAAGGATGAACAATCATAGGAAGGACAAGTCACAGCCTCAACTATCCCAGCAGCCCCTGCCCCAAATTCCTCCTGGGTCCCGTGGGGGAAGGTGCTCATTGTTCTGGTTTCATCCCATCTCATGATTATTCTGCCCTTGTCTCATTGGTCACCTATGCCTGGGGGTCCAAAGGAGCACTCTGCATGCTCATTTGGGGGGGAAGAGCACGAGCATGGGTCTCCTTTTCTTTACATCCATTTATGCATTGGGAAAACTGTCCTGGGGGTGGGCATTGGGGGACAAGATAGATGAGATGTGTGCCCTCCAGCATCATCCAGGCCATCACCCCTCACCACACAGCACGACAGAACTGTATGTAAGAGGGCAGAGGAGCTGCTAACCCAGCCCCGGAAGAACATCTGAGTGGAGTTTCAAAGGCTGTAAAGAAGTCTCTAGAGTCATTAAGAAAGAACATGACAGCTGGGAGATGGTTCCATAGGTAAAGTTCCTGCCACACAAGCATGTGGGCCTGAGTTCAGATTCTCACTTCCCATGTACATGGGCAGCATGGTGGTATGTGCCTGCCTCCCGGTGCTCTGGAAGCAGAGATGGAACCCTGGGGCTTGCTGGCTACTGAAGTCCAGGCTCAGTGAGAGACCCTGCCTCAAAGAGGAAGGTGGAGATCAATGGAGGAAGAGTTCCCATGGCAACCTCTGATCTCCACATTCATGCATATACATGAGCGCCCACATGAACATATGCATGCTTACACACATGCACACAAAACACGTAGACATTACATGTATACATATGTATGTATATGTATATGCATATGTATATGTATATGCATGTGTATGTGTATGTGTACATGTACATGTACATGTATATGTATATGTATATGTATATGTATATGTATATGTATATGTATATGTATATGCATGTGTATATGTATATGTATGTGTATGTGTATGCATATGTGTATATGTATATGTATGTGTATGTGTATGTGTATAGGTATATGCATATGTATATGTATATGTATGTGTATGTGTATATGTATATGCATATGTATAGGTATAGGTATATGCATATGCATATGTATATGTATATGTTGTGTATGTGTATGTGTATATGTATATGCATATGTATATGCATATGCATATGTGCATGCATGCATGAAAGTTCTGCAACAGTTCCCACAGTTCAGGAGGCCAGCCCCAGCACCGAGGGGTGCTAAGGAAGTAAGTATGCTAACACATCTCTTCTTTCCCTCATTTACCTCTCCAGCCTCAGTGCTGAAGACACAGCAGGAGTTTGCTCTCTACCTCGTGGGGTCTTCTCCACCAACATCCTACAAGATGTTGAGCTTCTGGCCACCAATGATAGATATGTCCTCGCATCCACACAGGGCAGGTCATGCATACTGTGACACTTCGCACATGCTCACTCAGCCTTCACCCTAACCAATAAATGCCCTGCTTATGAGGCTCCAACAAGCATGTGACCACACAGCCTCCCTTAGCCCTGAGCTGGCTCAGGTGCAGGTGTGACCCAGTTGACATCTCTTGTTACCTACCAAGGGGCCAGGGAGGAATTTGCTGCTTTTATTTTGCAAGTAAAGGATGCAAGCTGGGATTTGAAAACAGGTCTGTCTGACTGCATGACTCTAAATTTTCGCATCGGTCCCCAAGTACCCACTTCACAGGTTGGGCAATACGCAGACATGCATTGCCTCATTCGAATTCAAGGAATTCAGAAAGAAAGACAGATATTCAGAGTTTCCTTGGTGCTGTATCCAATGAGGAGAATTGGCTGCAGGCTCATTTCATCATTGCTGATCTTTCCAAAAGGTGTCTCCCAAACCTCAGCCCACCACCACTGCCAGACTGGCTCCCACTGCAGGGGCCTGGAGCAGGCCCTTCCTGGCTCTTTCTGCCCAGATCCTGGCCATCAAGAAGGGCCTGGCACCCTGACACCCACTTGCTGTGTGGCCTGCCCCACCCTGCAGGACCCAACCTCCCAGTGAGCTGCAGGCAGGAGAGAATAGGAGAAAGCAGAAGCAGCAGCCTATCCCCCACCCCTCCTTACCAGCTAGGCTCTACGATAGACACATAGAGACACAGGCAAACCTGGGCTCCAACCACAGGATGCTGAACAAGCCATACACCTCTGTGCCTTGCCTCAGTTTCCCCACCACCTCTCTCAGGGACAGGGTAGTGAAGGAAGATTTCCAGTAGCAACCCCTCTTAGGCCATGTAAAATGTAGTGTAGGGCCTGGAAACTAAGAGGGGTTCTGGCTGAAGCCAGGGTGGGGACAGTGGAGATTGTTGTCCTGGAAGGCCCAGAACATGGCCACATCTAGAAAACCAGGGATGTATGATTGCTCAAGCTCAACCTGCCTTCAGTCTCTGGGGAGTCCTGGCACCTCACCCTCCCCTCCCAGCAATTTCCTCTTAATCCTGTCCTTTCTCTGGAAGGAACCCCAGGCCCTCTTCCTCCAGTCTCTTCTCCATGGGGTGGGACCCTCAAAAGTTACTCTGGAGTCATCTCTCTGAAGATTCATTTTGAAAGACTCACAAATGATGAGATGAATGTATGCCCTCTCTCCTCTCTGATGCAGCCAGTGCCAAGAAAAACCAAGTTGAGGTAGCTGAGCAATGCCCATAACCAGCTTCTTGTCACCAGCTTCTCCCCAACCCAGGCCACCTCTTGAGGTCCTCTTGCCTGCACAGAACCCCATTTGACCCCCCACTTCTCCTGAGGCTGTAGACATTCTGTGAGGTCACAGACCCAACCTGACCCCCAACCCAGCTTTCTACTTTGGGCTGGATCACCTCCTTCTCACTCCAGAGGTGTGGGCAAAATCTCACCTGAGAGTGGACTGGCCCCCCTGGGGTCCTTGGCTTCCAGCCCCCAGCTCCACCACTCCAATTCCCAAGGAGCCTCAGGGTTTCAGTAGAGAGGCTGCCTTCCCGTGTGCACTTGGTGATCCCTAGAGCCCAATACATCAGTGGGTGTGGCCCAGGAGCCCTGGCCTGCTGCCCATCTTCCCTCCACCTCCGAGCCTCCTCCCAGACTCCTCTTGGGCTCAGGGATCTGCTCTGAAAAAGTCTAGGCTTTGGGGTCTCCCTTGGAGCTGACTAGATGGAGGCCAGAGGAAAGATCAGGGCATCTCCTTCCCAGAACCTTCTTGAGCCAACCAAGGCTGCTGCATCTTCCTCCAACTGCCTTCACTTCCTTCTGGGACTTTCCTTCTCGCCCTTCCCGCTGCAGGATGCTGGTCCTCAGCCCAGCACGATCTTAAGCCTCCTCCCTCCCTGCAGGTCCTTTGTAGATGGTCTGCCTGTTTGGTCGGCTTTCGTCAGCCCATCTGAGAACACCCCGTGTTTCTGCAAGTCCAGTGGACTTAGTGCCCAGCACAGAGGACCACCAAGTGTCCGGCTTGACTCAGGTGGGGAATGCCCTTTTCTATCCTGTTCCTGAAGCTCTGCTCAATCCGTGGAGTCATCATTTCTAGGATCCTAGAAGGCCCAGTTAGTTCAGCTTCCAGAAGCAGGAAACCAGGGCTGGCTGAATGCCACAGAGGGCAGGGCTGTGTGACTGCGTCTGGTCCAACCAGTGCCACTCCACTGGAATATGAGATGGGGTGCTCTGGGGTGGGGAGAGGTGAGAACAGGGGTCAAACTCTCCTGACACTCTCCAGGCAAATGGAAATCCTGTGGAGATGGATCACCTGAGGGGTGGGATGGGACCATCAACCTGCCCAATTGGAGGCTGTCTTTCCTCTGTCTCTGAGCTCCTGGAACGAGGAATGTTCTCAAGGTATTCCCATAGGGAGCCAGGCTTAGGGATCAAATGACCTGCTACCAGCTCTGAGGGCAGGGTCTCTGCTCTAGCATTAATCACATTCAAAGGATTCCAAGTTCCAGCTCTACTCTGGTCTTTGGAAGCACCCAGAAGAAATTTGACAAGAGCAGAGCCTTCCCTAGCCACCCCGAGCCACTCCCTTGCCTTTTCCACCACTCTGTACCCTGAGGAGGCTGGCCCCAAGCTCAGACTTCATAAAGATCAAAAAGATCTCTGCAATCAGGCTCTAAAGAGCCATGGATCTATTGCAACACTCACACTGCCTCAGACAGAAATTCCATTTCAGTTTCATAAATCAATAAGTGCGTTTGAATCAATACCAATACTTATTGGGGTTTAACAAGAACCCACACTGATGTGTATCTAGGAGCTTTATCTACATGTCCCTTATAGAGTTATTAAAACACCAAAATATAATTTTAATAATCAGTGGGGTTTTAATTAACACACAATAATGATCCCCATTCAATGGAACTCCTCAGATTCAGAAAGTAATTACTCATTCACGACACTTAATTTGAAGCATTACCACAGATTTGTATCTCCTGAAGCCACAAGAAGTTAGATCATAATAATTCTTGTTGGAACGCATAGAGCAAGTTCACTTCAGAGAGAGGATGGAGAGAGCAGGTACCAAGGGAGGAGGGAAGATATGAAGAGAGCCCGGAGCCAGCTGGGTGGCCACTGAGGAAGGAGTCCTGTGGTCTTGGGGGAGGAGCACCACCTGGCTGTCACTCAGGAGCTGTTTTAGACTCTCTCCTATATGGGTCACTGCTATTGGAACCTTCCAGAACAGAGAGTTCATTACCACAGAAGAAAGGTGCCCAGGATTGCCTAGAAAGCCACTTCTCCAGCGAGGTGTCATGTGCTTGCCTGGAAACCCAGTGCTGGAGAGGAGGTGAGACAGGAGAACCCCTGGGCTTGCCAGCTTGCTAGTTCATTAAGAGATCTTGTCTCAAAAAAATAAGGTGGAGAGTGATTGAGGTAGATACCTGATGTTGACATCTGGCCTCCACATCTGCACACACACACACACACACACACACACACACACACACACACACACACACACACACTTCTCTCTGAGCCTCCATTTTCTTATCTACCAAACAGAAGGTATAGGGTCCAGCCAACCTGCCTCCCTGGAGGGCACCACTGAGCACCTACTGAGTACTGCTCTCTCCATTCATACCAGGTTTTCAGGATCAGCCTTGGGAGTGTCCCGAGGCCACAGCTCTACAGGACACGAGGGCGCAGAGGGGATCGAGAAGCAGCAGCCACCGAATCTACGTGGTTATATCTGAGCCCAGATAAGACCAGCTTCAGCATCCCAGGCTGTGCCCAAGCCTTCCCAGGCACCCTTCTGCGGAACCATCTCCCCATGACTCTCCCTCCTCGTGGATCCACCCCACCCCATCACACTGCATCCCAGGAAAGGAGCTGAGGGCATCACGGTGCCAAGCCAGGATGGTGCCCCTCCACAGCTAGAGAGAGTTGCTTCTCCCTGAATGTGGCCGACACATGGCCAGTATACAAAGGAGGCCAGTACAGTGAGGGTCACCACCAGAGGACTCAGGATGACTGACCCCTAAGGAACCTACACACTGGGCAATTAGATCACAGCCCACTCATGGATACCACATCCGTGGAAGGATCCTCCTATGCTGAAGGCTCTTCATCAAGTTGAAGGCCAGCCCCCACTTGCTTCAGAGCTCAAATGGGGACGGTCTTGTTCTTCAGGTGTATTTGGCAGGTCTGAGGGTGACTGGTTACTTGTGAATAGAAAGTTCTGGTAAATATCCTACACAGCATAGTCTAGCATCTGCTGAGAACACCTCTTGCAGTTTCATGGATGGACCAAACAGAAACAAATTGACTCATCTAGAAGTTACCTTCTTGTTGCTGGCACACAACACCAGCCCCAACCAGCTTTTTGGAGGAAAGGGTTTATTTCAAGTCTACAGTTTTGAAGAGAAATTTCAACATGGCGGGGAAGTATGGCTTGAGTATGAATGGGTCACGTATCTGGGTGGAAGTACTCTCTGTCACTGGGTACTGAGTCTTGGAGCAAGGCTAATTAACCTTAACCCACACCACCTCCAGCAAGGCTTCCCCTCAACAAATTGTCACCAGCTAGGAACTAAGGATGAACCTTAATCACAAGTACATGAGGCTATGGGGGACATTTTACTTTCAAGCCACCACAGCTCAGGAGAGGTAAAGAACACTGACCTTGATGAGGCAGCGGAGTCTAGAAGCAATGCACCGGTGCCGATTCAGTGAACCAGTGCTAAGATTTGGTGGATGAATCGTGCCCACAAAAGGTCCTTTAACAGGGCTGAAGAGATGGCTTAGCGGCTAAGGCATTTGCCTGCAGTAAAGAAGGACCAGAGTTCAATTCCCCAGTGCCCATATACAGCCAGATGCACAAGAGGGTGCATGTGTCTGGAGTTCATTTTGCAGTGGCTTGGAGGCCCTGGTGCGCCCATATTCTCTGTCTCTTTCTCTCTCTCTCTCTCTCTCTCTCTCTCTCTCTCTCTCTCTCTCTCTCTCTCTCTCTCTCTCTCTCCTCTCTCAAATAAATAAATAAAATATTTTTTTTAAAAAAAGGTCCTTTAACAGAAGTCTAGTCTCCAGTGTAAGGGTATTGAAGTAGGTGTGGCTATTGAAAGTCATTAGGTTCTGGGGCACCACGCTCATGCCTGAATTAATGCTGTTGGAAGGAGTGTCCCAGAGTACTGGCCACAGAGTCCATTCATGAACCCGGCTCCATCCAGACCTGGAAGAGGTTTCCTCAGCAGCCACTATGCCATGCTGTGTAGGATGTTTACTAGAAGCGTCTATCCACGAGATGCCAATAACCCTCAGACTTGCCAAATACACCTAGCAGGGTCGGGTTAGTCACCATGGGAGCGAGTTGTCATAAAAGAAAAAGCCTGGCTCCTCTTGAGTCTTCACACACTCGTGTGTCCCTCTGTGCACTGTCATCTCCCCAGTTTCCCTGCTGAGGCCATCCAGGCAGTGGTGGCATTTTATTTGCATTTTTCCAACTGTAAGAATCACAAACCAACCAGATCTGTTTTCTTTACACAGTGTCAGGTAGTTTGTTACAGTAACACAAAGCGAAGTGAGGCTTTGATTATTTTTGTTCTGAGCTCTTTTTACCCAAGGTTTTTGACTTCATTAAATCCAGATTTATATGCAAGAATCCTGACTATTCAAATAAGCCAAGTTCACCATAGGGGCAAACAGTGTTCACACATGGATGCAGGGTTAGGGGTGTAGCTTGGTTGTAGAGTTGAGCACTATAAATACAGCCTGACTGTCTTTTGTTGAATTTCACTGTGACAACCAGATTATATGATGGAGAACGACTCAGCACTTCCACTGAGCCAGGGGGATGCTCCTGTCTCTCCTGAAGAAAAAGGAAAGGTCGTGGATATGGAAACAGCCAGAGATATCATGAGCAAGAAGACAGGCCTCTCTGTTACAAGTTCTATGATCTAACGCCTCTGTCCTACACAGAAGGTAGACTTGACCTCTTGACCACATGCAGCTAAAACCTTGACAGCGAAGCATAAATGGCACTAACCTTACATTTATTCATCCCCACGGGTCAAATATAGAACTATTTTCTTCAGGTGAGAGAAAAGGGCCTCTCCCCCTCCGCATGTTAACAATCTCACTAGTGACAAGCTGGTGTCTCAGGTGCTGTCCTCAGGTTGATGCATTGTCGTTCCAGGATCCAGGATGGAGAGGCACCTGCTTTGTCACTCCAGGTTGATGCATTGTTGTGATAGTTTTGAGTAAACGTCCCCCAATAGAATTTATTATAATTATGTTTATTAAATTGTAAATTGTCTCCAGCCAGTTCTGGCTGGAGGAGGTCTGTCACCTTGGCCAGATCCTAGGGTTCAGCCCTAAGGTGTTTCTGGGGTGGGTCTGGAATTCTAGCTTTACATATGCAAAAAGCAGTCTGAGCTCAAGCCTGGAGTTCCCCTTGTTTGCTAGTTTGGAGTGTGCTTGCTTGAGGTGCTGGTGGTGGTTTTTTCTCTCTCTGCTTGGATCTGAAAAGGGAGGCCAGCCCTTGTCCTTAACTTCCCCTGGATCTGTTAGTTCAATAAATACTTTCCTCCCCAAAATTGTGCCTGGTTTGGAGATTCATCCCAGCGACGTGTGGCTGACTATGGCCATTGTCATTCCAGGATCCAGGATGGAGAATCCACCTGCTGAGGTGGATGGTGAGGCCCACACAGACACCCAGTACCCACGCAGAATGTTCCACATCAAGGAACTTTTTCAGGTCCTCACAGATTATTTCTCATGTCCTCTTCGAGCTTTGGAGGGCAGTGGAAAGAAGAATTGTCAGCAAATGGGGTGAGGTGTTGAGACTGTCCTTTGGTGAGCAGAAGCAAATAGAAGGTCTTTTATCCCAGCACTCAGAAGGCAGAGGTGAGTTCCAGGTCAGTCTGGGATTACAGAGTGAATTCCAGGTCAGCCTGAACTAGAGCGAGACCTTACCTCACAAAATCAAAAAGAGAGAGAGAGAGAAAGAAAGAGAGAGGGAGTGAGGGAGAGAAGGGGGGAAAGAGGGAGGGAGGGAACAGAGAGAGAAGAAAGAAAGAAAGAAAGAAAGAAAGAAAGAAAGAAAGAAAGAAAGAAAGAAAGAAAGAAAGAAAGAAGAAAGAAAGAAAGAAATCCTTTTTCATATGTACAAAGCCCTAAGACTCCACTGGCAGTATCCTGTGCTTCAAGAACAGATGCAGGAGGTCCTGCGTGCAGAAAGCCAGTGAGGCCCACGGAAGACTAGATCCACGTAAAGCGATGAAGAGCATTACAGGTGATGACTACATCAGGAAACGTAATGACACCTTCTTATTATTTAAAACTTGTTAAAAGGTAATTGAACATTTAAAGAAAAAATAATTACAATGTGTTGTGGGGTTGTAAAAATAAAATGTATGGCATTTATTAGCACAAAGGCTCGGAGAGAAGACAGGGCTCCACTACTATAAGCTTTTATACTCCATGTAATGGGGTCCGAGATCACCTGAAAGTTTACCATCATCACGTGAAGTTACATAGTAAAATCAAGGCAAAACTTATGAACAATATAAGTCATAAACAAGGAAAGGGAAAATGGAATTACCTTTTAAAATCCAGTGACATGCAAAGAGAGAGGGAAGGGGACAGAGCAGGTCAAAAGCAACAGCACTGTGGGAATTTCAGTCCAGCTGTGTCAATGCTGAGCCAAAACTTACTGTCCCAAGCACCTCGATTAAACATAGATATGTCTGCTTGGACTTCAGAACAAGACAATTCAGACTCAGCTCTATGCTGACTACAAGAAACCTATTCTAAATAAATGACATTAATCTGGGCCGGGGAGAAGGCTCAGTGGTTGAAGGCACTGGATTGTCCGGGTTTGGTTCCCCAGTGCACCCTCATGAAAGCAGATGCACAAAGTGGCACATGCATCTGGAGTCTGTTTGCAGTGGCAAGAGATCCCAGGTCCAGAGGTAGAGCAGATACCAGCCGGCACCAGAGCTGAGCCCGGGAGGCAGACAACACTCAAGGAAATACTTACAACTGGCAGTGAGTGCTTCAGAGGAGCAACCTAGGGGTAGTGAGGAAGGAAGAGTGAAGGACCCTCAGAAAGGAGAAGGTGGCAGAGACCAGGAGGTGGCCTCCAGGCCTGATGGGGAACTTCACAAGGCACTGAGCTGGATACTGGGCAGAGAGGGTGGTTTTCTGCACTTTACACTCCCTAACAGGGGTAAAATTTTCGACTTCGTCCAAATCCACATGCCAGCTTCCCTTGCTGTCTGCAAAGAGGCTAACAGCCTATTTGTGTTGGTGGTGAATCTGTCATGAAAGTATTCAGTTTGCTGCCACTGTATGTACGTTTAACGTTTCCTGTGGCTGTCATTTCAAGTTCCCCTTCCCTCTATGAATGTGGCACCACTGATCAATATTTCGGCAATGATAGTTTTTATCATTGCTCCCAACCCATGTGGCCCCCATTCATTTCGTTGTGTGTTAATTTGGGAAGTTTTCAATGTACAAGACAATGTTCTTTCTGGCAAGGCCTGGGTCAAGGTCAGGCCTGGCACTGCTGTTTGGCAAATGGGTGACAATCCATTCTTCATCCCCAAGTGACCTGTTATTTCTTCAAGCTGCAGCTCCTCCCACAAAAATCAGGAGAGAGAGAGAGAGAGAGAGAGAGAGAGAGAGAGAGAGAGAGAGAGAGAGAGAGAGAAGCTTGCTCTACACTTGAGGAATCCAATAGTCTTCCAGGTAGCCAGCGTGCTTTCCACAGAACACTCCGGGGAGGTACACTGTATCCTGTGTCCCAAACTCCTGCAGACAGAGAAATAAAACTGTGTATTGTGCAATATATCTGGAGGGACAAAATGAGGGTCAGCAAAAGGCCTGTCAGCAATTGGACAAACTAAGCACGATGCCTCACAGGTGATTTATATATTTCTTTGAGACAGGTTCTTGCTAAGTAGCCCAGGGTGATCTCCAACTTGCTATCCTCCTGCTTCAGCTTCCCAAATACTGGGATTACAGGTATGAGTCACTACCTAGCTCTCAGGTAACTGAACTCTTGTCTACCTTGAGGCCTGAATCCAACAACAAATGAGGATGGGTTCCAAGCACACGTGACCTCACTCCTCTGTAGGCACCTAAGTGAGGACCATCAGTGGTACCTCCAACTCCTACTGTAGGACTAACTGGATCCCTGGGGCCCAGTGCAAAGCTACAGGGCTCTAGGAAGCACAGGATGGATGCATTTCTGAGAAAAGAATGTGATCAGACTGTGACGAGGATGGTGATGGTGACGGTGGTGGTGATGATGGATGGTGGCGAAGGTGATGGTAATGGTGGAGGTAATTGTGGTGACGATGGTGATAATAGTGGTGGTGGTGACGGTAACAAAAGTGGAGCTTCCATTGCTTTGAGCATCTGTTCTGCACCAAAATACCTCTGAGTAACTCGGAGCTTGTAGATGGCTGAGCCCCAGCAAGAGTCCTTTGAAGTAACAACTAGAAATATTTCACAGGAGAAGCCCAGAGTGAGCAGCAACTGCCCCACAGCTGAGCAATAACAGAGCCTAGGCTGGAATCCAGCCCTGGGGATCCCTGGCTGTCTCCACGGGGCACATGACTGACCTAGAGGTAGAGGCTGGGCACAGGTGCAGCCCCAGCACTTCACGGACCAAGGCCACAGCTGCTCTGCAAATCTGCCCTGCCAGCCAATCAACGGGCGGCAGGAAGCCTTCTGCAGCTCTCTTCCCTTATCTCTGGCATTCTGTCAAGGTCACAATCACCACACTTTATCATAGCATCTGTGTATCTTGGGGGCATAGCCAGCGGGCAGAGAAGAGCAGCTTCCTTTAGATTTTTCTCTCAGAAGTCCTCATGCACCACACATTAAAATAAAAAAACCCTACACTGAAATTTGAGGGGCATCTTCCTGCGCAAGAGCAAGCCTGGAGCAGAGACCCCGTTCATCTCTTTCTGGTAAACTCCTGCTGTCCCACACAGCTCCATGTCCTTCTCCAATGAAGATTTCCCCAAGTCTCTTCCACTCTCTGGTGGTCAGTCTTGTGACAACCCTCTGTCTCTGACCACTGGGATTACTCAGTTATAATGATTTGAATTTTTGTCTGTCTTCTTGGAAACTGGAAGATATGAAGCTCTCCTGGTACCAATAAAGACTAGTCAGGCCTTCATCAGGATTGTTTGCTATCTCTGCCTCCTAGGGCATGGCTCTCTGAGTCAGTTTGCTCATCTGTGCAGGGGGCAGAAGGCTGGGGTCATGAGTCTTCCGCCACAGAAAGTAGATCACGTGAAGTGCTACAAACACAATAGCCATGTAACATGTGCGACCATCACTCCTCCCACTGACCACCTTCCCACACCTAACACGATGCCTAGCACACGGAGAAGGAATCTCTGAGTGGACTGGCATTAAATAAATGTTTGCTCGATGCCCAATCTTTTCCAGAGACATGAAAGATCACATTGAGAGGAGGGCTTCCATCTGCTGGCCATAGAAAGCATGGTGGGGCGGATCTGGTTATAGCCTCCATCTCTGTATCCTCTCTCTTCTGGGACCCACAAAAGACTACATGTCCCAGCATCCCTTGCAGGTACATAGTATCTTAGTTAGGCACTCCTAAATTCTGCCATCAGCAGCTCTTGGGCCCGGAAACAAGGATGGCCTTGTGAACTGAAGGTCCCAGGAGCATCGGCATATCCTAAATCACCATACACAAACTGAGGTGACCCACAAATTGAGGTGATGCCCAACTCATGACACTATTAACCCTTTGGAACATGGAATTTGGGATCACCTCAATTTGAGTCCCTGGGCTATGGTCACTCACATTTGGCTCCAAATAAACTATATTTACTTTGAAGTGAGAGCTATTTTTTTTTCTCTGTTATGAACCTTGACTCCAATTCTCAAATCTTCACTCCTCCTTTCTGTCTGAACCCCCAAACTTCTAGAACATTCTGAGTTCATCTCTGAGAAGTCCCTGACTTGCCCTAAAGCTTTTATGTGAGCCATCACCAGGATTACCCTTTGTGCTTCATGAACGGTGTCTCGGGTTGCTTCCAGAACCCACATCTTACTGTCTTTTGTTCTCACATATTTGTTAGAACAATTTTCCACTTCTTGGTACCAGTTTTGTCTTAGATTGTTTTGTTCAGCTATAATAGAATATCACAGTCTTAGAAATGGATAATGAACAGATATGTATTGACTCCGAGGTGTCAGATTGGGTGCTGCATCAAACGTGCCAGAAAGCATGGATACAGCTGCGAACGCAGAGGGGCCCAAACACATCCACCCTTCATGGGTCCGCGATGCTCCTAACAGCCAAGCCTCCCTCACAATCATTATGGCCACAGTCTACACACGAGGCTCTGTCTAACCTCTTCACAGGCCCCACCTCTCAGCACTGAGGCAGGGGGTTCAATCTCTGTGTTAGTCACTTTCTCATTTGCTGGGACAAAATAGCTGACCAGATTCAGTTTATTGAATGAAAAGGGTTGAATTCAGCTTGCAGTCCCAGAGGATGGAGTCCATCACGGCAGGAAAATCGTGGCAGGAACAGGAAGCCCTGTCTCACAGTGCCACACCTGCAGAGAGGAAGGAGAGAGAGAGAAAGCACCATGCGTGGCTCATCCATAACACCTCAAGGCTCACTCCCCAATAACACACTTCTTCCAGCAAGGCTCCAAAGCTGAAAGATTTTGCAAAATTCCCAAAATATGCCACTTTGCTGGGGCTCATGTATGGGCATTTTATATTCAACCCACCATAATCTCCAACACATGAACTTTGGGGCAGAAAAGACTGTGGCTAGAATCAATGGAACACGGTTCCTTTCTAAGGAACGGGGCCTGATTCTCTCCACATGACCCTTCCTGCCTCTCGTTTTCCTCCCCCCTCATGCCCTGCACACGCAGACCCATACAATGGAAGCAACCTGGTTTCCTGTGATGACTCTTAGACATATCACCACGCTCTCTGTGTTAAATCACTGAAATGCCAGGCTGGTTATTAAAGCAGTTACTGCTAATCATGCTGACTGACACAGACCTACAAAGACTGCAGACTTGTTCAATTCCAAATTGACTGCTGAAACCTCCCTGGCCAGGTGGCAGGAGGCATGCAAACAGCTACCAAACATGAGTGAGGGGTCAGCCAGAGACACACTTTTCCTAAGACTGTTGCCTGTGGCAACTAGGGAGGCAGGACCGGGGAATGACGTCATCTCCCATTCATCCATCTCCTCAAAGATGCTGTTGTGGTCTGAATGTCAAGTGTCCCCTCCCCCACCAATAGTCCCATGTATTTGTAATTACATTACCTCATGTTTGATGTCTGGCTGGTGGAGCCTTGGAGAAGATGTGTTGCTGGGGGTAGGCTTTGAGGTTCATTCGTCCATCACCATTGGGTATTGAAAATTAGCTCATTCTTGTTGCAGCTTGCACTCTACTATGATAAGATATCATACCCTGCTGCCTGCTCTGCCATGCTAGAATTTTCCCTCAAAAATGTGATGTGAAATAAGCCCTTTTCTACCATAAGCTGCTTCTGTCTAGGTATCTTGTCCCAGCAGCAAGAAGGTAACTGCTACAAACATATTCACTGCAGATCAACAACCTCTGCTCTGCCAAGTAACTGGAGGCAAACAGTTTATTTTTTTCCACTCATGGGTCCCCAGATCACGAGGAGACATGCCTGAACCTTGCTTTACAGCAAGGATTGAGAAACAAGACATTAACCATCATATATCTCTCCGACCACTGGAGGCAACTAGAAAAAATACCACAGAGAACCAGTTGGTGAGCAGAAAAGAAATGGAATAGAAATTTCAGAAATCTGAAGTCATCCCCAGCTTCGAAAACCCACTGAGTCTAGTCCTGAGTGGTTAGAAATCGGAGTTCCAAAAGGTTTGAGGATCGTGCCCAAAGGAAGAACAAAAAGATGGCCTTTATGGGCTGAAGAGATGGCTCAGTTCATGAAGCACTTGCCTCACAAACCTGAGTACCTCAGTTTAACCCCAAATACCCATGTAACAATGCCAGGTGTGATGGCATGTGCCTATAAGCCCAGCACTGGGGAGGCAGAGACAGGAGGATCCCCGGGACTCACTGGCCAGCCAGTCTAGCCTAATTGGTGAGAGACTAAGTCTCAAAATAGGTGGACGGTGTTAGGAGGAACTCCCTGAGGTTGTCCTCTGGTCTCCAGATGTGCACACACATGCACACGCACACATGCAAGCATACAACCACACATGTGTGCCTGCGTGTGCAAAAGAAAGCAATGTGGCCTTTCTGTGCAGTACAAAAAGGCATCAGAGAGACAGCTAAGGATGAAGTCCATTGAGAAGGATGCTAGGGAGGGTCTTGGGTATGGTGATAATACACAGAATGGGCAAAGCAAATTGATTCGAAGCTGACATTTCCTAAGCGAGCGATTCTAGCTTCTCAGCCAAGCAGAGGTGAGCAAACAGGAACAGAAGGGCAGGCTGGACACACGGGTCAGGCAGAAGCAAGTATTTCCCAAGAATGGATTCTAAAGGCTTTCGTTCATCAAGGAAATTGAAACACATTTTGTTCTAGAAGAAAACATAAGGAGAAAAACTTTGTAACCTTGACTAACATAAAGATTTCCTAGCCAAGGCTCCAAAAGCGGCAATCCTCATAAGAAGAAGAAAAAATTGATAAATTAGACTTTGTACCTTCTGCTCCTCAAAAGCCTCTCCTCCAAAACATCAGAAGACGAAGCACAGAATGGGAGGGAAATCTCTGCTAATCACAGGTCTGAGAGAGGACTTCCCTGTTCAAAGAGTTTCAGCATTCTCGCCACTCCAAATACCAAACAGCTCAATGACAAAGCGGGCAGAAGACTTGATCTCACCAAGGATGAAAAGGACAAAGGACGGTGAGGAGACACATGTCACCAGGCTCAATACCACAACCCCCCCTCCAGGAAATGCAAACCCAAACTGCATAGGGATGCTCTCACGCCATTAGAGTGGACCCCAGCTCAGGGGGAAAAGTGTTGGTCATAGGAGTCTGAGGATCTGAGTTAAAGCCAGAAGTGGTAGCACAGGTGGGTAATCCCAGTGCACCTGTGGTAAGCTGGGGGGGGGCAGAGACTACCCACAGTAAGTAGAATTAATGAAATTACAAAGTATCATCTGATTTCAGGGCAGGCTTCACTGCCAAATGGATCTGTAGTTAGCATCCTAGAACTCTCTGGAACTTTGGGGTCTGAGCCCTGCAGAAGAGTTCCTGAGCAGACTGCCACCAGAGAAGCTGCGTAATGTAAGGTCAAATGATCTGGACTCTTTCTCCACACTCAGGGACCACTTCTCCCATCAGCCTGACAAGGACCTCTGAGCTGGTGAAAGGACCCAGACGGGTCATTGGTTCCCCACCACTGTTTGCTTGCACGGATCAGCCGTACCCTGAACCCCCTCAATGTCACTGGTCATGCTTATCCTGTCCAGGTTGTCACACAACACAAAGTTGGAAACCAGTTGACAGTTTCTCAACCCAAGGATTTAAAAAAAAAAA